>JADOBS010300657.1:0-10992 GCA_015708375.1 Cydonia oblonga | reverse complement strand
CACCAATTCAAGATCAAGCCCCGACGGCCCTTGAAGAAAGTGTTCATCATTCATCAATCGTTCATCCAGGATCAAGCCCCGACGGCCTTTGGATCAACAACATATCCACAAATCAACACCTCACGGAAGATCGAATCAGAGGAGCAAATTACAAAGAGAGATTGTAACACCAAATCATTAATACAAAATACTATTTTGTACACGTGTTCTTGTCTCGTTCGTTTCAGGAATTTCTGTGTTTACAGTATTTTTCTGCTGGCACTACATAATTGTAATTAGAGGCGAGTACGTACGTTGCTTAAAAATAAGACTTGGATAATTTTGCTGCATGTTCCAAAAGTTGGATGCGACCTCTCTTGATCGATAAATTAAATAAAGAAAAAAAATACTGCACTAATTAGTGAGAAAGTCACAATAGTTGACAAATGGTTCTGCTTGGATCATGTTAATTAGCTAACAAACTATATTGTAATTATGTGCACACGTTAATTATTTTAGTTTTTATATCAGTAAAAGAAAAAAGCCCTTCAACATGCTTTCTCATTCGGAAAATGGTAGACAAAAAAAATCATATATGATTTACAACGAGTTGTGATTTACCTAATAATTGAAACATCAGTCACCATGTTAAAAATAGTACTGTTAAACATTATTCTTAATTAGGGCACTTGTATAAGCAACAGTCGATGCGCGCAAGAAAAATCCAGTTTATTCACTATGGTGTGATGTACAATGAGTTGTGATTTTCTATTTTTATTTTAATAGAAGTAGAGAATGATGCGTGCAAGAAAAAATTTAGTTTATTCATTGAGGTATTTCGTCGAACATTTGGTGAGTATGTTGTCGTCTGCCAAACCATGTTACACACATGTCAACAAATATCAATATATGTCGAAGCAACCTAATGAATGTTATCGAGAGAATTTTCCGAGTGCTCTCGACTCAACTTATCGAGTGCTATTGAGATATGCCTAGCAGATGTTACAACAAATACTTAGTGGGCACAAAAAGGACCATACCAAACATTTGAAGAATCCTCAAAAACCTTCACACGAATATTTTCCTAGACTCAGGGTGGTCATTGGACCACTTTGGTCCCCATGTAAATCCGCCACTTGACTATTGTATTATGTGTCACGTGATGAGAAATGTAAATAAAATAGTAATATTCTTAATTGTATGTAAGAAATTTTTTAAACCTCGAAATGGATTTGATTGTATCATGTCTACAAGAGATGTTGTATAACACAAAAGGAAAACTTTACTCGCATGTTACGTTCTTTGTAACTAAGAAAAAATATTTCGGATTATGTGTAAGAATTTCTACACAAAAGATTTTATTGTGGATGAAGAAAATTTATGTCTGTAAGTACCTGAACAACCAATAGCTCGTCTGCTAGGAATAAATAATTTCTCAATCCCAGTAGAAAAGGGTGGGAACAAAAGAATAAGGAATGAGACACAAGACAATTGTATAAATCCATTGTTTTATAAACCTTAAGCACTATATCCCCCTCTCTAGGTCTACAGAAAATGAACGTATAAGGAGGGAAATACACCAAGAACATGGCTAAGTTAAATAATCCAATAATTTTGGTTACCCCTTTTTCTAAGGTAAACAATTTAATTTCAAGGAATGGCCTTTCTTTGTGCTTTGATGAGATTACAATTTTAATTCTAAATGTATGGGTTGGTCACAAATACCATGGTAGGTCTTGCTATCTTTGTAACTCATCGAAAAATAAAGCAATGGGGCAATTGCCTAATCAATAAATAATCGTAAAACATGTTTCCATCACCATCATTTAATTATTGATAATCTCATCTCATGGACCCTCAATATTTATTATTCATTTTAGGAGATACAAATATACTTTCACAAGTCATAATGATCCACATATAATTTGTATTAGACGATAATTATACAAAGACATACAAAATTAACTCACTTTTGACGCATTGTCTAATAGACATAGATCTTACTATTGTTTGTGGAATTTATTTATATTGGAGTGTGTCAATTATGTATGTCTAAATATCACTCACTATAGCCACTTAGTAATACGGTCTAGTAGTATTCCTCTTCACTTGTAAGTGAGACGTCATAGGTTCGATTCTCTCCAAAGACGAATTTGAACCACATTATTGCCAGTCCATTGTGAGGCTCAGCCTACCCCTACCCCTTTAGTGTAGATAATATCGTTTGTTTACAAAAACAAAAATCACTCACTGTATATATATCAACCTCACATGCATGAGGCTTGCGTAGTCAAGGGGAATAGAGAGTAGGTGGCACGGCAAAACGCAAAAGTTTGGAGAAAATTGACCTAGACGGGGACGGCAAAAGGTTGAAGAAAAGGGAAGGAGACTAGGGTTTTACTAGGAAAAGGGAACCTGAAGCTAGTGACTATATAGAATTATAATTCCTTGATTTCATTGGTAACACAATATTACAAATATATACTAATCAATTGACTTGAAAGGGGTAGAGGATGAAGACTTGAAGAGGCTTGCGTAGTCAAGGGGAAGAGGGAGTAGGTGGCACGACAAAAGGCAAAATTTTGGAGAAAATTGACCTAGAGGGGGACGGCAAAAGGTTGAAGAAAGGGGAAGGAGACTAAGGTTTTACTAGGAAAAGGGAACCTAAAGCTAATGATACTACGTAGAATTGTAATTCCTTGATTTTATTGGTAACACAATATTACAAATAGGGTGAACTGCCAATTTAGTCTTTGAATTATCATCCAAGTGAAAATTAGGTCTCTAAATTATTTTTTCAGAAAAATAGGTCCCTAAACTCATTACAAACAGCCAATTTCATCATTGCCGTTAAATTTCTAGTTTTTCCATCCAATTTTCTGTTAACTTAGCTCATGTGATCCTGTCCAAAAGCATGGCGGGATTGGTAATCCCGTCTTTCCTTCGTACCAACAAGGGTAGCAGCTGCGTCAGGATCTGGGTATCAAACAGGATGAACCACCCCGGCCGATCTGGTTGACAAGCACCGGACGACAGTGCTACGACGACGACGTTCTAGTTCTGAAATTTCCACTCATGAAGAATAAACAAATGCTTCTCAATCAGTAAAAATATTTTTGCTGATTTTGTAAAAGCGTAGAATTGCCATTAAAAACTTATTTGGAAACTTGGAGTTCATCTTCTACATGCACCTAACAATTTGAGCACAGCACCCAGTGACGAACTTGTATGAATAAAACACGAGGAATTTGGAAATTTTACTCACCACACCCACTCAACAACACCAATGGCAGTTCTGGGTTCAAATCCAATCGTACACCGATGGCGGTTCTGGTTCATCAAAGTGGCAAGTTTTGGTAATCAGTGTTACGAATGTTAGTTAGTGGCTTGCTGGGTTGCTTGGATTAGGAATTCCGGATTTTGGGTTCACAAATTTTGACTATTACTTCTTGTTTATTCTTCATGAGTGGAAATTTCAGAAATATTTTTACTGATTGAGAAGCATTTGCTGTTTCTCCATAAGAAAGTATGGAGAACTAGAACGTCAAGGATGAAAAAGCTTGAAATCTAACATGACCTGAGTTAACAGAAAATTGGATGGAAAGACTTGAAATCTAACGGTAAGGATGAAATTGGCTGTTTGTAATGAGTTTAGGGACCTATTTTGTTGAAAAAATAATTCAGGGACCTGATTTTCACTTAGGTGATAATTTAGGGACTAAATCGACAGTTCACCCTTACAAATATATACTAGTCAATTGACTTGAGATACAATTAATCCTAAGCCCACAGGGATTTACAATACGTAGCCCAACATAATCCTAAACGGATTCTCCTACACTAACAATATATCAACCTCGCATACATGTGAATGAAATTTGAGATATCTTCCACCTAAATAAAACAAAGTATTGATAGACTAACTAGTCATTTACGATGCCAATTATGTATTATGGTATCCACACAAAGCTGAGGGCATAGTTTTAGAGGCAGCTACATTTGACTTTTGCTAAAAAGTCAAATTATTGAATGCTTCAAACTCAAACATTGAACTATGTAAAGCCTGCAACCAACATTTCCTTTGTATAAGCGTGTCTGTCGTCATACTTTGGTCTATTCGCCACGAAAGTTCCTCTCGAGCTATATCTCTTCAAATTCACTTCTTTCCCTATGCTGCAGCTCATCTGACAATGACCATGACTCGAATCGACAGCCGCCTTCTTAGCCTTGCCAAATTTCCCATCTTCTGTACTCTTTTAATTGTTGCAATCATCGTCCTCGTCTATGCCGATAGTATCATCTATAGCGACTCGGAACAGTCAGTGGCGTCGAAGAACGAGGCGATTTCTCCGTTGCTGCAGAGTTATCATCATAATTCTGCAGGCGGATTGATCAAGTCTGATGTAAGTCAATTAGTTCTGCGTTCCATGCAGGAGGAGACCATTGAAGTTGGTAGAGAAAACACAAGGCCTCTTGTTCCTCCTTTAAATGTCACAGAAGAAGAGAGAATTTCTTGGTTCCAAAGCATGCTGTCGGAATTTCACATTTTCAAGTCAGACAAGTCTGCAAAGCAATTCCATGGCCGTGTTCTGGAATTCTTTAACAAGGAGTGTGAGGGTCAGTTCTTTATGACATGGATTTCGCCGGCGAGGTCTTTTGGGAGCAGAGAGTTCTTGGCAATGGAGAGTGAGGGTCAGTTCTTTATGACATGGATGTTTGATGATTCTATCGAGAACTATGGACTCCAAGTGCGGTTACAGAATTCTGAAACCGCTGAAGGATAGAGGGTTCAAAGTTCATGCTGTGACACCTGACTTGTCATTTCTGTTGAAAAGCACGCCGGCAGAATCCTGGTTTGCTGAGATGAAGAGAGGCAAGAGAGACCCTGGTGAGATTCCATTAGCCCAGAACCTGTCTAATTTGATTAGACTCGCAGTTCTGTATAAGTATGGAGGTGTTTATTTAGACACAGACTTCATCGTCTTGAAATCGTTCTCGGGATTGAGAAACTCGATCGGTGCACAAAGTGTGGATGTGGTTTCGAAGAACTGGACCAGATTAAACAATGCAGTTCTGATCTTTGATATGAATCATCCCCTTCTGTACAAATTCATGGAGGAATTTGCCCTTACTTTTGATGGGAATAAATGGGGGCATAATGGTCCCTACCTGGTTTCCAGAGTGGTCCTGAGGGTGCAAAACCGACCCGGTTATAACTTCACGATTCTACCCCCTCTCGCCTTTTACCTCGTCGATTGGAGTAGGATCGGAGGATTGTTTAAGAAGCCGGGAAGTCCGGCTCATTCTCGATGGATAAGAGAAAAGCTGCTTCAGCTTAGCGAGGAGACTTACGGAGTACACCTATGGAACAAGCATAGCAGCAGAGTAGTAGTTGAAGAAGGAAGCATTGTGCAGAGATTAATCTCCGATCGCTGTATCATTTGCAACGACATATACAGTTCTTCAAGAATTTTAATCGAATAAATGGTGAAGCACCTTCAATCAGAGACAAAGTCGCAGACCGGAAATAGTCTGTCTTTGTTTTTTTCTTTCATTTTTTTTACGATCCCACAAACTTCGTTTTTGATTTCGAGTTTTTAGCCCCACCATAATTAAGATCATTGTTTGATTGTAATTCTGTAAACAAGTTAAGAAGTTCCCAGTTTCAATATGTTAATCGAAGTTAACCTTTTCATTTATATATAAATATATGTGGTTTGCATTACAAGCATGCAGACTAATATCAACATTTTCTTCTACTAAAAGCGATCCTAAGCCGCCTTAATCTCAATCTAAATCTAAATCCTTTGCATCTCCATAATCCAAATCCTGGCAATCTTCTAAACGACTTTGTCCTAGTCAATCTGCGGGCGCCGATTCTTACATCTCTATCCCGAAAGCCATAATCTCCACCCCAGAAGCTACCATCTGAAGCAAACTTATCCTGTCCATCATCAATCCTAGAACCCTTTATTGGTCTAAGCTGTTTGATGGATTCCCAGGGGTCACGGGTTTCGTTCTCATTGTCTGGATCACTGCCCCATAGAAGGATAGGCTTAACTATCGAGGATCCACTGAAATCCTCGAAATGGTTCCCCAAAGTCGTATGCTCCATGTCAAACAATCTCCTTAAAGATGTGTTTCCTACTTTCATCAAACCTAACAAACTGCTACTTCTTCGAGCTGAAGAAAATGAGGAACAGGAAGCAGAAGAGGAAGACAAAGAAGATGAAGACTGATGAAGCGACTTCTGATACTCTATAATCCGCCTTATCCTCTCCTTCTGAGCTTCTGGATCAGCAAAAAACCCGATCTCATCATCATCCTTCTCTTCGGTTATTTCCGACAAACTCATCCTAATCCTAAAGATCCAGGGTACTCGGATTGTACAAAAGGAACAGACAAGGTGCAGGTTTATGAAGAAGAAGCAGAATAGGGCAGGAAAACACCAACAGATGGGACTAAGCCGGCGATGAACTCCCTTATAAACTATAAAGAATGTCGAAAACCGGCGATACAAAAACATTTGTTTTTCCTTCCATATCTTTCCAAGAAGATTTTGTGTCCAAAAAGACAAGACAGTAACACAAACAAGTGAAACAGAACTACCCAAGCATATATGGGTAATTGTCCTCACAAACTATAAGGAAAACTACAAATTAATTAATTAATTAGTTAATGGAAATTGAAATTTAAAGCTTTGACTCATTAATTTCAAGCAAGAACAAGAAAAGTTTTTGATCAAAATCCTCATAACATAAACTCAAGATTCATAAATTACAATTAAAAAACAGAAATTAAACAAATTGGAGGATCCATTAATTAACTAAGACAAGGACTCATCAATTTCAACTTTGACAATCGTATCGTCCTCAAACTTATCTTTCTTCGGGGGCGCCGCCGGCACCGGAACCCTAGGTGGTCCTCTGCCTTTGTTCTTGTTCCGCGGCCGCGCCTATAGTTCAATTTTCGATCTTTCTCAGAAAAATTTCCAACTTTAAAAGAACAAAACCATCACTTCAATGAAATTCATGAGCTTTTTTATGTGAAACGGTGAAAATTTAGAAATTTAACTTACATTTCCAAAAGAGTGATTGAAGCGCTTTCCCCTTTCGGTTTTCTTATCGCCTCTTCCGCAATATACTGCAGAAGCACAAAACAAAATTAGCGCAAGTTACACAGAGAGAAAGATGATTTGGAATTTGCGTATACCTGAAGGAACTGGTGGAGAAGAAGCCGTGGAAAGCGAGAGAGAAGCAGTGAAGGAGGGGAGAGAAATGGAAAGGGTTTCGGAGCGAGAGAACGAAATGCGGGAGCTGAAAGCAAGCGACTGAGAGGGGGCCGGGGGAGCTCCGAGTATCATTGACGCCATGGCCGGAGCTTGAGGAGAAGAAGCGGATAAGGTTTTCGAGGGAAACTGTGGCTCTGTTTAAGAGACCGTTGGGTTGAATATCGCTTCTATTTTGTCTGCGTTTTGTAGTTTGCTTTGAAAAGCCCAAGATTAGGTTGGGCCTTTGGGTCTTTAGGTATACTTGATGAGTAATTCTTTGTAGTCTCTGCCTACAGATGAACTGGAATTTAGGGATGGGCACGAGCCGGGTCGGACTCAAAATTGAAGGAACTGGACTGTATCTGGTTGCAAATAAAATGAGAAGAGCCGGGTTAGGTCATAGAAATTTAATGTAGGAATCGAACCTAACCTGGCCTGTTTGAAAGGGGACGAATCCTACAAGTCCATTGGTCCAGTTTTATTTTATTTTTTTGTTAGAACAAGAACCATTGTTTTTTGGGTTCTTTAAAAATAGGCTCTTACATCTCATATTCTTCAAATAAAAACCAACTCATGTATAAACATTCAACAAATACTCAGAATTTTAATAAATTGCCACATTAGAAAATATATGACCTACTAGTATAAGTTCTTTACAATTTATGCCAAAACTTCTATAATTGTTCACGCACTCATTGATAGGGCCTAACGTTTTTTTTGGTAATTTTTGCAAACACACAAACATATATTGTCACATCCCGGCCCGGGCGGCCACCACATCCCGAGTTCGACTCTATCGTAGCACGATATTGTCCACTTTGAGCCCCGACGACGCCCTCACGGTTTTGTTTCTGAGAACTCACAAGCAACTTCCCGGTGGGTCACCCCATCCTGGGAATGCTCTGGCCCTATTCTCGCTTAACTTCGGAGTTCCTACAAAACCCTAAGCCAGTGAGCTCCCAAAAGGCCTCATGCTAATTGGAAGTGGGAATGTACATATAAAGCTTAGAGGATCCACTCCCCTGGGCGATGTGTGATCTCACATATATAATAGTAAAACATAAAAGTTATAAGTAGGTAATTCATATAAAAATAAAACTATATATACATTAATGTTATAAAAAGAAAAGAATAGGTAAATTATTTTCCTAAAAATAAAACAATAGATAAATTATTTTTATAAATACATTAGTTTTGTAAAAATTAAACAATAGGTACATTACAAACACAGGAGGCAAATTATTTTCCTAAAATTAAACAATAAGTCAATTATTTCTGTACATACATTAGTTTTGTGAAAATTAAACAAAAGTTACATTATTCGTTTTATAACTCTTTTTTTTTAAACAAATTACGATATTCATTGATTGAGAACGGAACACATATAACTTTTTTTTAATACATACGATAACATCCCTATTAAGAGGTAGGGAGTGGGATAAGCCTCATAATGTGCTAGCCATAATAATTTGGTTCGAATTTTCATCTGACGATAATCGAACCTAAAACCTCTTACTTACAGTTAAAAGTGAATAGGAATACCAATAAACCCTTGAACTAAGCATTAATTTTATAACTTTTATGCAATAAATAAATTATCTCATAAAATTACAGGTGAATTATTTTTGTGACAAACAATTTAATAGATGTTGTAGGTCTATTTGATTGAGCGATTTAGGGTTTAGAGAGAGGGGGCCGGCCACTATTAGAGAGAAGAGAGATTGATTTAATTGTGAGGTGTGTTTGATTCATCCCATTGTGCCTTTATTTATAGTAGTAGGAATGGTAAAACCTTTCCCTTTAGGATTACAACATTTAATAGGTAATCTAATCCTAATAGGAATATAAGATACATTCCTAGATTCCCTAGGATTTACACAATCACGTTCCTATTCTAATATATGACTGCAACACTCCCCCTTGAGTGTGTAAATACTCAACAAACCATCGCATTAGATCTTCAGCATATAAGGTAGAATAGTTGATGAAGTTATCGACACAACGGGTGATCGCGAGTCTCAAATTTATTTGAAGTATGCATTTGTAGTAAAATTCATAAAACCTCGCTATGGTAAAACCCAAGGCATGGGGAAAACCCATAGACTAAGGAGAAAAGTGAAAAGTATGCATAATGTCTAAAAACAAACGACAAACTAAACGAAGGTAGTGAACTCAACGGAGTATGATCATCCCAAGATGGGTGCCTCATTAAAACCTCGTTAGGTAGCAAAAACCCAATGGGAAAAATGCTCCTAATCGTAGGAAAAAGAGTACATTAAGATCATGTGAGTATGCTTCTAGATACTCCCCTTGAGTTAGACATAACTTCTAAATAAGAGAACTACAAGCGATTCAACTCAGATAATTTACACGTACCGATTCCTTGGACGAGCTTTTGAAATATAAACTTGGGCAATGACTTGGTGAAGAGATCGGCTAGGTTATCCTGGGAACGGATGTGCTTGACTTTAATGTTTTGATGTTGTTGGTGGTGTGAGTAAAAGAACTTCGGCGCTATGTGCTTGGTGTTGTCTCCCTTGATGTATCCCTTCTTTAGCTGCTCAATACATGTTGCATTGTCTTTAAAGATCATCGTAGGAAGGTCAACGATTGATGTAAGACCACTAGTGCTTCGAATATGTCCCATAACTTTTCTCAGCCAAAGGAATTCATGCGATGCTTTATGCAGGGTGAGAATTTTAGCATGGTTAGACGAAGTCGCAACTAGCGTTTTCTTGGTAGACCTCCAAGATATAACGGTGTCTCCAAAGGTAAAGACATAACCCTTTTGAGAACGTGCTCTATGTGGGTAAGATAGATATCCAGCATCTGCGTAACCAACAAGGCGAGAATCAATTCGAGAGCTATAGGGACGGCAGTACTCGGAGATTCATGGGTATAAAACAAGCCCAAATCCATAGTACCCTTGAGGTAACAGAAAATTTCTTTAACACCATTCCAGTGCCTACGTGTGGGCGCATTGCTGTATCTAGCCAATAGATTCACAGCGAAGGAGATGTCAGGTCTAGTGCACTGAGCCAAGTACAATAAAGCCTCAATTGCACTTGCACTTAGGTAAGGAACTTCGGGTTCCAAAATCTCTTCCCCATCCTCTTTTGGACTGAAGGGATCTCGTTTAGCATCTAGAGTCCGAACGACCATGAGTGTACTCGAACGCTTCGCTTTATCCTCATTAAAATGATGCAACACATTTTGGGTGTAGTTCGATTGATGTACTAGGATTCCATTCGAAAAATGCTCGATCTCCAAGCCGAGACAATATTGAGTTTTCCCAAGATCATTCATCTCAAATTCTGATTTCAAGTGTGTAGCAATTTCCTCAAGCTCTGTAAGAGTCCCAATGAGGTTCATGTCATCGACATAAACTGCAACGATTGCAAATCCAGAATGTGACTTCTTTATGAACATGCATAAGCATAGTTCGTTGTTCACATAACCCTGACTTGTCAAATATTCACTCAGACGGTTATACCACATCCGCCCGAATTGTTTCAATCCGTAGAGTGACCTCCTCAACCCAATTGAGAGAGTGTTCTATGGTCTAGAACTATTTGAGCCAGTCAATGGAAGTCCTTCTGGAACTTTCATGTAAATTTTCGTATCTAGATCCTTATAGAGATACGTGGTTACCATGTCCATAAGCTACATATTCAGTTTTTTGGAAACTACCAAACTGATTAGGTAGCGGAATGTTAGAACATCCATTATGGGGGGGGGGGGGG
>JADOBS010300656.1:0-10992 GCA_015708375.1 Cydonia oblonga | reverse complement strand
TTTTCTATTGAAAACTCATTGTATAATATTAGAAAATTGTCTTTAAATTTTATTTAGTGTTTTCATGTTTCATATCAATATATTCATACCGTGCATACCTTTCTCAAATATGAACAACCTCGCACATTGATAAATTTGTAACTCTAACGTAGTGCGCCATGGTTAAAAACAGGCCTTTTGCACTCACGAACGCGTGCAGAAAGGTTAGTTAATATTATAAAGCCAAATGGAGAGTTTGGTGTCTCAAGGTTTGACCAAAAATAAATGGACGAAAATGCCCAAAATATCCAAAACTGAATGAAAATATAGAAACAAATTTACAAGGGCAATTTTGTCACAAAAATAGAAAAATTGGAAATAAAAAAATTATTTAAAAAGCTAAAAAAAAAGGAAAAATAAAGAAAAGAGACGTCAGTGAAAAAAATAAACGTGTTGTTTCGTTTTCAACCGATTCCCCCACTTTCTCAGTAACCTCCCTCAATTAACCGTTTGTTCCCTCAAAAAGAGATCACGTATGAATCAAAAAGATCAGTTGACCTCCTCAGCCTAAATCTCATCCTTTTCTCCCATAAGCTCAAAACGAAAAGTGGTGTCATTCATATCTTTTTCTCCAATTCAATGCCCTAAATTGTAGGTTTGTGATTTTTATTTATTTGTTCTCTTATCTTCTACTGATGTGGTTCTGTGAAGGTGTGGCGAGGTTTTGCCGGGCGAAGTCAGCGTTCTGGAGTGACGAAGTGACGTTGCTGGTTGCGGCGGAGGAAGGATTTACTCTGGTTCTTGGCAGTGGAAGGACTTGAGGAGTTTTAGAGAGATGAGTTAGTGAAGATTGATGGCGAGGGGCGTTTAGCCTTAGCTCCATGCTTTAAGTTCGAGTCCTGTGATTTCATTTGTTGGAAGCTTTATATTGCCAATGGTTGCGTAGTTCTCTTCAATTTGTATGGTTGTGAGGATACGGAAATAATGAGTTTAGGTTCAAATTTTCTAAGACTTTAGAGGTAACCAAATTGACCCTTTTAATCTTTTAAGTTGCCATTGCATTCAGATTATTTTTTTTGGTTTTATCATGCGAAAGTTAGAATTGTTTCTCTCTTTGATTTTTTTAATTAATGTTGATAATTTTTGTGTAGAAAGGTGGGAGTCTCTCCTCCGTCAAGGGAGGAGTTATTTGTTGTTGGTGATCTTATGCGCAACCAGATTTTGAGAACAACCAGTAAGATGCTTGCTTGATCTGTATGGAGTGGAGTGGGGTTATCTGCGCATGTAGTTTTATGCAGAGTTTCATAAGTGGGGTTCAGTACCTAATATATCCTCAAATTTCTAATACAATCGTTCAGACTAATTAATTATTTAATTGCTCTACGCTTGACCACTAATTGATTTTGAGGTTCAATGGAAGTAGAATTCACAAGGAATTGCTGAATGATTTTTAAAAGTAGCCATTGCATGCTTATCTATGGATGCCAAATTTTCTCTCAAAACCTAGGATGCGGAGGGACTTTGCGGAGGAAGCTGAAGATTAGCACCTAGATTAGATGTTCTTTTGGCCATTGTCGTTTCTTTTATTCATCGAGGTGGAAAGCCTAATACATAACTCTTTCTTCTTATATGTATAGTTTCTATGGCTTTCACTCATTCTTGAATTTGTCAAATTTTGACATATTGAGAGCTTCAGCAAAGTGAATCCATATTTATTTTCTTATGTATCGATCCTCTTGCTTTTTATGACCACAACTTAAGCCAGCCCTTCGAAAGCTAGACAATCATTCTTACTTCTTTATTTTGAATACTCTTCATTTCAAGTTATATATTTTCTTGCCAATTATTACTACTGTAAAAGAGAAAATAGGTAGAAAAATTAAACATTTGTCATTTGTTTTAGCACAACACTTATGACACTCTGTTTTCTTCAGGTTACTACTTCGAATTAAGTGTTTGTTTTTTTTTTTTTAAGTAAAAAAAAATATTGCTTTTCTGGATTAGGAGGAGGTTCATTGATTGAAGTTATAAAAGATCCAAACAAAGATTACGAAGAAAAAGCAGGGCAGACATCTGCAATTTGGTTGAAGAACGGTGATTCTCTCGAACCGGATCAATTTCTTCTTCAATTAGTGCTCAATTGTTGAATCTATGTTTGTTCCTTTGGTGTTTTTCAGGTATCCATGTATTTGTTTATCATAAATGGTGAATTTCTAAACATATGTGTGGATTAACATCCTCAGAAGTCCAAAAGCCCAAAGGCATTTTGGAAATCTGTAGAATTAGCCAACATTTCATATTTGTAAGGTCAATTAGTGTGTTTCGGAGTGAGTATGGACGATTGTAAGGTCACTAAAGAAAACAAAAATCAATGTGGTGAATATTGCAGTATACTGATATTTGTCTTATAAAATCAAATTAGTTTTTCTTCCTCAGTTGACTTCAGTCAACAACCTTCTATTGACAACCTTAAATTGGTTGAATAGGTTCTAGCAACTTAAAATTGGATTACCAAAAATATGGATTGATGTTATAACGAACCATAGCCAAGCTTTTTCAAATGAAATTTGTATGCCTTTTGAAGTTTTTGTAGTAAACATGTCTTTATGCATGCACAATTGTGAAACGGAAAAAAGAACTATGTATGCTACGCGTAGCGCGTCGTGATGTAAAAAAGACATTTCGCACGTGCAAGGCATGAAGAACACATATGAATTCTTTTTGTAGTAAATATGTCCTTACGTATGCATAGATGTGAAAGGGAAAAAAAACCATGAATGTCGCATGTAGCGCGTTGTGATACACTAGTAGAAAAAATAGCCTGCGCGACGACATTTTGGGCGATGAACCAAAATTTGTCGCACAAGACACACTTGCGCAACGGAACAATGTATTCGTCACGCAAAATAGAAAACATATTGAAAAAAAAAAACAAAAAAACTTTCACTCGATGACTAATAGTTGTCGTCGCGTAAAGTCAACAAGAAAACGCTAGGTAATTTTATTTGGCGCGAAAAATTTGCACGACGAGAGGACTTTTGCACGACTAAAAATTGGTTGTGCAGGACTCTTGTGCGACCAATTTTTCATCGCGCAAGTTCTGGTCAGCTTTGACCATTTAATGCAGGTGAATCCGAGGACATTTAATACAGATGTTTGCGCGACAAAGCATTCGTCACGCAAAGATCCTAACTTTGCTATAAACAGGCACCTCTGCTATCCTTATTCTTCACAATTCTATTATCCTTATTCTTTACAATTTTGTTCTTGCTGAGATGGCAAATAAAAACAACGATAAGAGTGTGAGCGATGCCAACCCACATGATTTCAGAGAGCATTTTGAGTTTGCTCATGTAATTGCTGTAGCTATGGGGAATAATTGCCCAACTGCTGAGTGGCGTTCTTGGAAAGATGTGCCCTGGAATTTGGAGAAGACTGTGATGGATGAACTATAAGCAATTATATTATTGATGGATCAATAATGAAGTTTGTGAAATTTTTAGTTATATGTTGGAATTAATTATTTACATATGTGTGTAACAAGGTAAGTATGTTTTTGATGATGAACTGAAAGAATAATTGATGAAATTGGTGGATGATGTGTTGGAGGGAGGTTACAATCGGAGGCCTTATGAAGTGTTGCAGAATGGAGCAAGATCATCCAAATAGTAGTTTAAAATTTATGTTTTGTATGACAATATTTAAATTTCAAGTTTTTTTAATATTTATTATTTATATTTTTATATTTTTTTAATAATTTATGTATTTGGACTTAATTAGGTTTCAACTCCTGTTGGGTTTTTTTTATTGAGACCTAATGTAAACACCCTATCTATCCTCAGTTTCTATGTGTTTTTAATCTTTAATGAATATCGTACTTATGTTGAAAATAATTGTATAGATTAAGCCATTAATTATTTGTAGAATAAATATTTAAGGTATTGAATCGTTTGTGAATATTTGTTTGTAATTATAAAGTTTACGTAAACATAGATATCTATGTTTACGTAAATTTTGTAATTACAGTTATTTTATTCGTCGCGCAATATATTGTGCGACGACACCTTTGCCGCACAATATATCGAGCAAAGCACGGTCAGACTACGTTCAAACCTACCAATTTATTGCGCATTTATGAAGCATTTTGTGCGACGGACTTAGAAGTATGCGCGACGAATATTTCTTCGTGCAAAGGGGTCACAGCCAGTTCCGGACGTGTGTATTTTTTTTTGGTATCCTTGAGCAAGAAAATGACGAATCTACGCTTGAATGTTAAATGATGTTGTGTGTGTGACATGCTTTTGGAGGTGGTCTAATTCCCATATTTTCATAAGCTTTTGGAACTAAGTAAGAACCTAGACTTAAGTTACTTTTGTTTTGTTTGGTTGGTGACCAACTAGGACAACACCCACACATACCAATCATTTTCCCTGTTGACCTTCTCTCTCTCATTCTTTCAGATTTTTCTGAAATTTCGTACAACTGTATGGACAAACCTTAACCAGACCATTTCTTCACGTATTGATGTCGAGGAGCTTGCTTTCATGTTCCTTGTGAGCTTAGGAAATCATCCATACCCTTAGTATGAAGTGAGAGCTTCGAAAACCCAAGAACCAGAAATTTTTGATTTGGAGCATTGTTCATTCGTATGTAATCGTGAAGGTTTTTGTGAGTTCTAAGGTTATAGGAAGCCTTAAGACATCTTCATGATGCTCGGAAAAGAATTTTGAAGTGCTTTGGACGTCAGGAAACCCTGTTTTGGTGAGCTACAGAGTGGCCGATTATCGTGGACTTTTCCAGCGAGATCCCATGGGTTTTAGGTCCTAAAACTGGTAAGGATGTGTTCTACTCACTCTAAGCTTCATTTTGATACAAATTTCACGGATTTTGGTGCAAAAACGAAGAAGATATGAAGGTTTAAACATTTTTCCAGTTTCCGGCGATGGCGACGGTCACCAGCGAGTAGAGGTAAACGAAGGTGAATATTCCATCAAAGTTGACGGAATATTCCTAACGGCGATTAACGGCGTCGGGTATATTTAACGGTATATTTCATTATTTAATGGAATATTCCCTTACAGTGTTAAAGATTTCATCCATTGTGCAAGGCACGTGCCTACGCGTCTGACCGTGCCTTGGCTGGCGCGTGATGGCACGTGGGTGACTGGAAATTTTTTCTAAAAACATAGGGATGTTCGTGAGGTTGAATAGATCAAGTTGGTATATTCAAACACCCCATTTGAGCAATGTATAAGAAGTTATTACCTAGTTTTGTTTATGTGCTCTAAATAACGTTTATATAGTTATTTTGCATATAGGTGAGACCTATCCTAAGGACGAGCGCAACCAATCAAGGCTCGGGAGCTACGACCCTTCGACATACCAGTGAGTGGGCTTTTGGTTTTCAGTATATATCTATATACTTGATATTTTTCCCAGAAAATGGTTTTAAATGAAAGTATGTTTTGAAATGTCATGCCTATTAAATTATATTTAGTATATGTACTGATATATTATGCATGAATGTGATTTGATGTTGTGGACGCTTAGGTAATTACCAGGTGAGTTATAGATTTTTTATGTGACTTGATGATTATGTGAGATGTGTTGAGAGCTCATAAACCTGCACCCCGATGTTAGTGCTCTCGCCATGGTAAAGACACAGTCCTTCATGTGATGTTCACCTCCTGCACCATGCTCACCTTGGATCCAAGTTAGGTGCACAGGCTTGTCATACAGACCACTATAGGTGGTTCCAACACATAGGTGACCCACGATTATTCGCACAGTCTTCACGTGATCGTAGCACTAGAGCATAATCATTTTACACCCAACCCTGTCGTAAAGACCACTATAGGTGGTTCCGACTCGTGTGCAGGCACACTTGTTGAGCTATAGATTCAACCGTACATGCCACTTAAGGTGGATCCGGCTGATATGTTATTTCTCATGAGTTATTTCACCTGAGTTACTTATGTTGTTATTATGAGATATTTAGCATGGCATACTTTACATATCGTTATTCTGATTATGATTTTGAGACATGTATATTATATTTTCTGGGAATTATACAGGTTTTATGGCAAGGGGTTAGAACTTTTGAGAAATGAAATGATTTTGAAAAGTTTTGTTTCTCCCACTCACACTTTATGTTTTTCGCCCCTCTAGATTTTAGGTAGAAGTGCTTTGGTGGCTCACGGGGATCTCGACGGTGGTTCTGAGATATCTTCACAAATGTAAGATTCACCTTTGGGTGTTGTAAATTTGTAATCGTTCTGCTAGACTGCAACTAGACTACTTGTGCTCTGGTTGTGTTTAATCACACTTATTCTCACACTAGAACCTTATCTTATCTAGTACTTTAGTAGTTGGATTGATTTTTATTTATTCGCATTTCTTATATCATTATTGCTTCCGCACAGTGCACATGGTTACGTCACTCTCACGTAACGGCCATCATGCCTTGATCTAGGTTGAGGTGTGTCAAAAGGTGTCCTTGTGCTATAGAATCACAGTTTCAGAGGCTTACTTTTCAAAATGTTTTTGTTTAAAAAAGAATGGCCGATTCGGAGAAGGTTCTGGCAAAAAGAAAGTTGTGTGATCATAAAGGTATTGACGGAAGCAAGTGCCGTACTTTGAAATCAAAAATTTAGCTGAGGTGTATGCCGAATTTAAGTGTGACATTGCAAATTTGGTGCGGAGGGATTGTTCTGCCGAGTTTGAGTCCTGGAAAAAGGTTCCTAATGAGTTGAAGAAGTACATGCTACGAGAGTTATCGGTAAGTTTGTGGTAAATAATGAACAATTATTTTTGTTAAAACCTAATATTTTTTAAATTACTAATTTATTGTTAATGACATTAATGTAGGTTCATTGGGATGTTGATGAAACCGATGAGAAGCAACGGATTTACGTGGATGAGCTTTTCAAGCAGAGTTTCCAGCGGTGGAAGTTTGTTGTGTTGCGGGGGAGGGAGGATTGAAATTGAAGAGAGTTTTTTTTTTTTTTAAATAAGATTTTGTGGAGTTTATATTTAATTTATTGAATAAATATATGTTATGTGGATGAGTATTAATATTTGCATTAATTATAATTTCTATTTGGGATAGTAAATTAGTTTTGTTAATTAATTTAATGTTTAATTATGTTTGAGTTTTTTATTTATAATAAAATAAAAATTCACAATACATACAAATAAAAAAGAAAGACATAAAAAAATTATGCATTGCGCAACGAATGTTCTTTTTTCGTCGCGCAAAAGGCAGTTGCGCGGCGAAGACCTTTTTTGTCACGCAAATACCATTTGAGCGACGAAGTCCTTTTTCGTCGCGGAAAGATATCTTACACCGAATTACATGTTTCGTCGCGCAAAATCATTCGAACTTTTTAATCTACATTCAACCATGTGCAGAGACAAACTACAAAAAATTTGCAGATTGTGCCTCTGCACTCATCCCTTCGATTTTGCTCAATCCGGCATCCGTCATTTCCATTTTCTCTCGATTTCATCATCTAATACTCCCTCCATCATCTTCTCTAGGTTGATCAAGCTATCTCGGTGTGTCTGGTAGCGTTTTTTGTCGTTACGGTAAAAGTACTAATGTAAATTCACACTAACGCCATTAATTTCGTTGTCTATAGGGATATTGTGTGTGATTAGCAATTGATGGAGAATGATTGAGAACTTATTTTCTTCGTTTTATTTTTTAAACATATAAAATTAATTAAATTATGTTGAACTTAGTTTGTTATGTTTATATTGTGTTATGAAATTACATTTATATTACTTTGTTAAATTTGTATGTGACGTGCAAATATGTGTTGTGATGTACAGAGATAATTGAAATTAACTTCCTACTTGTTTTTTATTTTTAGTAAAACTTAGTTTCCCATTCGAGGATTAGTGGGATTTCGCGCATGGATGCGAAAGCATGACTGTGGTGCAATTAATTCTTGAATTGTCCCATTATTTGGACAGTTTGGGAAAGCACAGTTATGACGCATAGTTTATGGTTGAAGGATTAGGTTTTGGTTGTGAAGATTTCGGTGTCATCTCTGTACATTCTTCTAGTCGTACACCTGAAGAACTGTATTTAGATGCTGCTGAAATTCATCCACGTTGAAATCTAATCTGATGTAGCCGTAAATTACGTGACATGAACATGCATTCCCGAATGGGATAGGGCCGAAGGCATAAGGTGACATTATCATTTTGTATGAAGTTGTTGTGATTGTTGTATTGTTATTGTGGTTCCAGGAATTATGGATAGGACGTGGATATAGAACCCGAATAGATGCGCGAACGAATACTTGGATGGAATCGAGGATTTTATTGACTTTGCACGTACACACAACCTCGGTGCAACTAGAATCTGGTGTCCTTATAGGAGGTGTAACAACACGTTAAGTGAGACAATTGAAAATGTTCGATTTCATTTAGCAAGGAATGGAATGATTGAGACATATAATACTTGGAACCATCATGGGGAACAATTAGACAATGCTTCGTCTTCAAACGCTACAAGAGTGGATAATGTTGAACCTATTGTGAATCCTAATGAACAAGTCATGGATAGTATAAATGATGATTTTCCATTTGCATCGACAAACACCAATCGGGAAGGGAAAGATGATGTGCTACAACAATGGACAGTGCAGAGTTTGAACAATATGAAAAACTATTAAAAATGCCAACCAAGAGTTATCCTCGGGGTGTGAGGGCTTTTCAGTTCTCACGACCATTGTGGAACTAATGCATGGAAAAATAAAGTATCGTATGTCGAACCAGTGTTTTGATTAGTTTTTGGGGGTTTTCAAGAGAATGCTTCCGAAGGAAAATTGTTTGCCAAAAGACCATAGACACGCGCAAAGGGTGTTGAATGGCTTTGGATTAGGTTATGAAAAAATTCACGCTTGCAAAAACAATTGTATTTTATTCTACAAAGAGTATAAAACATTGGATAAATACCCTGTATGCAATGAGTCGAGGTTCAAAATGACATCTCAGAATAGAAAGACTAAGATCCCACAGAAAGTCATGCGTTATCTGCCCCTGAAACCTAGGTTGCAGTGATTGTATATGTCAACGTATACTGCCACATACATGAGATGGCATAAGGAAAAACGAGTAGACGACGATGTGATGCGGCATCCTGCTGATGGGGAGGCATGGAAAGTGTTTGATTGAACGTTCCCCGAGTTTGCTGCTGATTCTCGTAACGTTAGATTGGGACTTACCACTGACGGATTTAATCTGTTTGAGGTTTTAAACCAACAGCACAATACTTGGCCGATTTTCGTATTTTCATATAATTTTCCGCCATGGAAATGTATGAAAAAAAAATACAAGATGATGACTCTATTGATAACTGAGGATCCTGGTAGGTCAATCGATGTATACTTACGGCCGTTGGTGGATGAGCTAAAAGATTTACGGATACACAGTGTGCGCACATACAATAAATGTACTGGCATGATATTTATTTTGCGGGCTGCAGTGATGTGGACTGTGAACGATTTCCCCGCATATGCAATGGTTTCCGGGTAGAGCATTAGGGGTTATATGGCATGCCTTGTATGCAAGGAAGATGTAACATCTAGTTGGCATGCCGGAAGCGTTTGTTACCTTGGTCATCGAAGATGGTTGCCTTGGGACCACAAGTGGCGAGAGAAGGATAAAGAGTTTGAAGGGAAGAATGAGCATCCCCTCTGACCTAGAGAATGGTTTGGTGCTCAGATTTTGGAACAGCTTAACCGTTTGGATTTTGCTTCTTTGGGGACCAATGTCAGTAGGACAAGACCTTCTACACGTATGAACTGGATGCACAAGTCTATGTTTTCTGAGATCCCGTATTGGTCCAAACTAAAATTGAGACACAACCTCGATGTTATGCATGTTGAGAAAAATGTATTTGACACATTGGTCGGCACAATTCTAGATATTGAGGGCAAGACAAAGGACACGATCAAAGCTCATCTTGATTTGGAACGAATGGGAATACGACAAGGTTTATGGATGAATAGGGACAATGACAAAGTCAGAAAGGATCTTGCATTTTTTTTCAATGAAACTGAATGACAAGAAAGAATTTTTAAAGATTTTATCGTCTGTAAAGTTTCCCGATGGGTATGATTCAAATATCGCACATTGCATGAACGTTGACAGGGGTAAATTAGCTGGCCTAAAGAGTCATGACTGCCATGTGGTTCTGCAACGCCTACTTTTTACGGGTATTCGACATCTTTTGCCAATCGATGTAGTGAAACCAATCATGTTGTTGTCCAATTTTTTTTCACAATTGACGTCAAGAACGTTCCGCAAGTTCTATGCAAGTTTGAGATGATATTTCCTCTAGCTTTCTTCTCAAGTATTATACATGTGATAGTTCACTTACCAGATGAGGCATTTCTAGTCAACTTTCGATGGATGTATCCAATAGAAAGGTATATATTCCTCGTCTTTTTTATTAATCAATATTAAATATATTATGATTAGTAATATGTGTATCGTATCATTTTCTTTTGGCAGGCTTCTCGGAGACTTGAAGAAAAGTGTACAAAACAAAGCGAAACCCGAAAGATCCAGTATACAAGCTTGGGTGGCATATGAGGCGCTTACATTTTGTGGAATGTATTTAAAGGATGTTGAGATAACTTTCAATTTTCCTCCAAGCAATAATGATGGGGGTGTGAGAAAGGAGAAACTTTCAGTTTTTGTGACCATTCGGAGATCCAATTTGTGGCTAGTCGTTTTCCAAGAAAGACATGGAGGTAGCACATTGGTTCGTACTCAACAATTGTGATGAGACACTATCATACCTAGACGAGCATGAAAATATGACACTGTTCTAAAAAACACCCTAGGCGGTGCCTAGGTGCTAGGGGCCTTGGAACCGAGGCGATTTTGTGCAAAACAGCTGGAAAAATCGGGGTGGCTCTAGGCGGTGCTTGGTGGTGGTTGTTGTTGTTGTTTTTTTTTTTTTTTTTTTTTTTTTTTTTTTTTTTTAATTTTTTT
>JADOBS010300655.1:0-10988 GCA_015708375.1 Cydonia oblonga | reverse complement strand
CTCTCTCTCTCTCTCTCTCTCTCTCTCTCTCTCTCTCTCTCTCTCTCTCTCTCTCTCTCTCTCTCTCTCTCTCTCCCTCTTTCTCCCTCTCTCTCTCTCTCTCTCTCTCGCCCCCTTTCGCTTCGTTCATAATTATGATTCGTTTGGCTTGATTTAGTAATTGGTTTTTTTTTTCACTCGTCTTTGGCATTCACCGTTTCATAATCTTACTTGAAGAAAAATGGATGTAAACTATTGAATATTTTTAAAGGAAAACTAACGAAATGTTCAAAAAAAACTTCATTTTTAATCAAAAGACATTTTTAAGGTATAGTGAATAATATCAGAAAAAGGTAAAAATGTAGTTTTTCGTTAAAAGTGAACAGTACTGGAAATTTTTTTATTAAAACTTCCTATTTTTAATCAAGACCTACAATTCTGAAAATCAGCACACGACAATGACATGGCGTTGTTGGGTAAGGGAGCAGGACTAGGCAGATCCAAATCCTCTTCAGAACCAAGGATCTTGAGCCTAGGGATCAATTGATCCGACCCATTGAAATTTGATCAAAATGCTACAAACAGGAGATCCCACTAAAAGTTATAATAATTGTAGCCATTTGATCAAATTTCAAGGGATTTGATCAATTGATCCCTAGGCTCAGGATCCTTAAATCCGGACTAGGCAACCCTGCTCAGTCGTCCGAACTAAAAGTTTTCTTTAATTTGATTAATTTGGCTAATTCCTTTTTTCTTTTTCTTTTTCTTACCTCCAGACTCTCAAAGACGTGTTAGGATGGGTGTTAGAATCAGACAAAGAAGTTAAAGCACAAACGGAGAAGTTGAAATTCCTAGCCTGGCCTGCATATGGAGATGTTCTTGCTTGCAGTGACTTACTTGTCCATCCTGGTGATAATATTGGACCTCCAATTCGTGCACATAAAATCATATCGGTAACCCCTTCTCCCTTTATCTCTAGATCTGTTAATAAATAGACTGAAATAATCAATTTACAAAACCAAATTGTTGAAACAATCGCTTTCAAATGTTTTATTGATACGATTATTCTTTGACAATATATATCAATTATTAATCAGCATAATTTATTACTCTAGGCGACTAGATCAAAAATCTTTGACACTATTACTCCAGACTCGTCTCAAAGTATAATACTGCCTGAGATGACCAACCATGAGGAGCTTGAGTGTCTCTTGGAATTTCTCTACCACGGGCAGTTGCCGGAAGAAAGGTTTAGCAAGCATATCTACTCCTTGACGCTAGCAGCCCAAAATTATAAAATCCCGTACTTGGAGGAGTTGTGTGGTCGTCACTTGAACTTATCCAATGTCCTTGATTTTTTAGAGCTTGCGGATTCTCATGCCAGCAAAAGATTGAAGATGAATTGGAATACATTGCCGAACACAAGAGTGAAGTAGTTTCCTCTAACAAGTTTGATACATTTGCAATGAAGCATCCACATTTATGCCTGCAGATTTTAAAGGATTCATTGTTCAAGTCTGGATTACATGGTCGACAATGAGTTCTGAGGATGGTTAAAATTGAAGCTTATTTGGCTTGACAATAAAATCTTTACTAATAGTGATATCAATGGTCAATTTTATTTTTGGGCATGATCAATGAAATATTTATATTAATTATGCATAGGTCAATGATGACACATGAGTTTAGGTTAGTTTTGCAAGATTCAAATGATTTAATATTCGAAACCGTAACCCGACATGAACCAAATCAGAACCAACATGAACCGAATGGTATGATTTTAGTAATAAATTTAAATAGAACGCTTCCGGTTTTAATTTTGAAAGTGGAACTGGGCCGAACCTTGAAATGCCACCACTAAAGAGCATGTCTCATAAGTGGTGTTGGTGGTGAGAAAAAGGGAGAAAAAGATCAATAAACAACGTATCCATTCATTCTGATACGTATCGGACCCTTGTCCATGCGTATCTTGTGCATATCCATATCCCTGCGTGTCAGATACCGGATAAGCTGGCTTTTCCCCGTGTCCATGCATCGTAGCCAAGAAGAAAACAAGCCAGGACACTTAACAGAGAGTCGGCCTTTAAGTTCCATTGAAAACAAGTCTAGACTCTTAACATAAAGCCGATTATGAGTTCCACTGAAAACAAGTCTAGACTCTTAACATAGAGTTGATTATGAGTTCCATTGAAAACAAGTATAGACTCTTAACATAGAGCCGACCTCTGATTGAAAAGAAGTATGGACTCTTAATATAGAGCCGACCTTTGAGTTTCAATTGCCGATGTGTAGATCTCCACGTGTGAACCACTAAATTGGGTTACATGTGAGAGGGAGATCCCACATCGGTGGGTGAAAAGAAAACAAAGGGGTTTAAATAGGATTACCCCACTCTAACTAATATGAAGGCCTTTTATGATAAAACTCCACACTTGACAGATTAGGCAGGTGAAGAAGTTGATGACAGTATCGGTGTTGTTAGTGTTAGGAGTATTAAGATCCTAGGGTTATGAAATGGACATGTGTCAAGAGATTATGAAGTTAGTTAAGTTTGTTATATTGTTGCTTAGAGAGCAAGCTACCAAAGCCATTATATATAGCTTGTAACAAACCATTGTAACTAACAAGAAAATATTATTCCCAAAAGATCTCTCTCTCTCTAATCTCTCTCAATCTTCGACTTCTCTCTCTTTCTTTCCCTATCTCTCTTCTGCATAACCTTCTTATTCAATATCCTTCAATGGTTTACATGGTATCATCACCGAAATAAGCATAAAAGCTTGATAGTTTTTCGATCTTGGTTTCATTTGTTTCCGCTACAATTTGTGATCATGTTTTGGTATATTGGTGTGCTTCGACTTCAACCTTTCTTCTGGTTCTTTGCTCTCCAAAGGGTGCTCACCAAGTGTTTGTGATTTGCTCCCTCTCAAGATTCTTTGTGATTTCTCTACAATATGCAAGAATGGTGACAGCTGCTCAGTTACAGATTCTACAGTCTCCAATTACTTCTTTGATTTCATCTATCTCAAGCTCAATGAATGTGAAACTGGATGAGACGAACTATTTGGCCTGGCATTTCCAGATGCAGTTACTTCTTGAAGACCATAACATAATTGGTTTCGTTGATGGTTCAATACCCTGCCCTGCCCAATTTAGTCAAGATTCTTCTGATAATTCTGCAATTTTGTCTAGTGATTCTTCTACAAGGGTTCCATTTGATGACTACAAAGTTTGGAAGATGCATGATAAGGCATTAATGCAGTTAATCACTGCAACTTTGTCCCCTACTACAGTTTCTTGTGCAATTAAAAGCACTAGCTCCCAAGAATTGTGGACTCGCCTTAAAGAACAATTCTCTACAGTCACAAGAACGAGCATATTTCAACTCAAATCCGAACTTCAGACTATAAAGAAGGGTAATGATTCTATCAAGGTATATTTTCAGAAAATTAAAGAAGCAAGAGATTTATTGTCTGCTGCTGGTGTATTCTTTAAAGATGATGATATTGTGGTCCTTACACTAAATGGTTTGCCTGATAAATTCAATACCATAAGATTTGTGATTAGGGGCCGTGAGACTATGATATCATTGAAAGATCTTCAATCTCAATTACTTGCTGAAGAAACTTTGCTTGAAAATGTCTTTAATTCACCTGTGTTGTCTGCACTAATGGCACAAAGGAATGGCTTGCCTTCCAAAAATCAACCTTTTCCCATTTCTAGTGGCAACCATGCTAATCCCAATTCAAATGCATATAAGTCCTTCAATAACAATAGCAAAGGTAGGAATCAGTTCACTCCTAACTTCACTTCGAAGTATGGTCATTGCAAGAATTTTCATTCAAGTCCTACACCTGAAATTCTTGGTACTTCACCACCAAGATCAAATAACTATGGATTTCAGTTTCAAACTTGTCAAATTTGTGGGAAACACAATCATTTGGCCTCTACATGTCAATTCAAAAACACAAATTCAATTCCCAGGGTTGTCAAATTTGTGGCAAGAACAACAATCTTACTGATACTTGCAGATATCGAAACACAAGTGCTTCCTCAGGGTGTATCATATGTGGGAACCCGTATCACAGTGCATAAACATGTTTTCAAAAGAATTCTACTTCTCAAATGAATGTTATGCATGCTACAACACCTAATGGTACATACTCTCCATTCATAGTGCCATCTGCACCATCACAGCAACAAGTATGGCTTACTGATTCTGGTGCCAATAATCACATGACTTCAAAGTTAAGTAATCTCTCATTGGCAACTCCATATCCATCAAATGAGATAATCCAAACAGCTAATGGTAAAGGTTTCTCTATATCTCACATTGGTTCTACTATTTTCTTAACTCCAATGCAACCTATTAAGCTTAATTTTATCCTTTATGTGCCAAAATTGTCTCAAAATATGTTATCTATGCATAAGATTTGTTTGGACAATAATTGTTTGTTGATTTTCGATGCATTTTCATTTTGAATTCAAGACAAAGCCACAAGGATGATACTTTACAAAGGGTTGTGTAACAATGGATTGTACCCTATCATCTCACCAAGTCCTCATGCAACAATTCCCAAAGGACAACTTGCATTTTTTCTTGAAAAACAAGCTACCAACAGTATTTGGCATAAGAGACTAGGTCATGCCTGTAATTCAATAGTCTCTCAAGTTCTCACATCTTCAAATGTTCCTTATGTTGTTGATAGGACACCTTCATTGTGTCAAACCTGTTTAGAGGGAAAATTTAGCAAACTGCCATTTTCTCCTTCAATAGTAAAGTCTGTCAAACCTTTTGATATTGTTCATAGTGATGTGTGGGGTCCTGCTCCTTGAATGTCTTTAGAAGGATTCAAATATTATGTGACCTTCATTGATCATTGTACCAAGTGTTGTTGGATTTTCCCTATTTGCAATAAAAGTGATGTTTCTGCCATATTTGTTTCCTTTTACAATTTCATTTTAAACTAGTTTCAAGTATCCATTAAAACTCTCCAAAGCGATGGTGGTGGTGAGTATGTTAGCAAGGCATTTCAAAAGTTTTTATATGATAAAGGAATACAACATCAAATGTCATGTCCTTATACACCAGAACAAAATGGCATAGCAGAGAGAAAATACAGACATATTATTGAAACATCCATCACTTTGTTACAAACGGCTTCCTTACCATCCTTGTTTTGGTCATTTGCTTGTCAAACCTCAGTGTATTTATTCAACAGAATGCCGTCTTCTGCATTGAACAATCAGTTTCCATTTCAATTGTTACATAATTCCATACCTGAGATCCAACATTTGAAAGTTTTTGGCTGCTCTTCTTATCCTTGGTTAAGACCTTATGACAACACTAAATTAGGACCTAGAACAACAAAATGTGTCTTTTTGGGGTATGCATCCAAGTATAAAGGGTATCTCTGTTATAATGTCTCTAGAAACAAAGTCTATATCTCTAGACATGTGATATTTGATGAGACGGAATTCCTTTATCATTCTTTGACTACTACACATCAATCTACTCCTTCTTCACCACTGCCATCATTCATACAAACACCAAGTCCAGTTCCAGATCACAACAATGTTCTTGTTTTACCAGATTCACAACATCACTTCACTATGAGTTCCTCACCAAGTCCCACACAATTAAGTTCAGGTTTTACACCTAGTGTCATGCCAAATACTATCATTAATCAAACTTCAGAAGGTTTTACTACAATTCCAGTTACAGTTTCAAGCTCAGATGCAGAAGATTCAAATTCCAGTCAATTCACTACTACACCAACAACACAACCCTTGTCTCCTACATTCCATGTGGCACCTGAATTCCAACCTGAACAATTGCAAATGATTATCTCCATTCCTTCAGTTAATCTCCATCCTATGCAGACAAGGTCAAAAAGTGGCATTATTAAGAAGATTGCTCTCCTTGCTGATGTTCATGAAAATGGAAGAGTTAACTTGACTAAAGTTGAACCTGCAACATATAAATCTCCCTTAAAATCCCCAGTATGGAATGAGGCTATGAAAGATGAGATTTCAACTTTACACAATCAACGTACATGGTCTTTGGTTCCACTACCAAAGCACAAGAACTTAGTTAGTTGCAAATGGGTCTTTAAGATAAAAAAGAATGTTGATGGTTAAATTGGGAGATATAAGGCACCACTAGTAGCTAAATGGTTTAATCAAGAAGAAGGTATGGACTATGGGGAGACTTTTAGTCCAGCTGTTAAACCAACAACAGTGAGATTAGTTTTAGCTTTATCAACACACTTTAGCTGGACATTAAGACAGTTGGATGTGAAAAATGCCTTTCTTCATGGCATATTGCAGGAAAAGTTGTATATGGCACAACCACTTGGATTTGTTACTATCAAACATGAAAATTATGTTTGCAAGTTACATAATTCCTTATATGGATTAAAACATGCACCAAGGGCCTGAAATGAGAGATTCACCACTTTTCTTCCATATTTGGGGTTCAAGTCCACATATGCAGATTCATCACTGTTTGTCAAAGTTGTTGACAGTTCTGTGGTCATCTTACTTTTATATGTAGATGACATTATTATCACAGGCAGTGCAACCCAAGCAATCATTAAGGTTATTCAATCTCTTACCAAGGAGTTTGATATCAAAGAATTGGGACCATTACACTATTTTCTGGGGATTCAAATTCTGCAAAAGAAGGATGACTTGTTTCTTTCTCAAGACAAGTATGTTATAGATTTGTTAACTAAGTTTGAAATGTTAATGTCTAAACCATGTGCTACTTCATGCTTGCCCTACAACATATTGCTCAAAGATGATCGAAAACCTTATAATAATCCTGCACTTTATAAAAGTTTAGTTGGAGCTTTACAATACTTGACATTCACTAGATCTGACATTGCATTTGCAGTGCATCAGGTATGTCAATTTGTGCAAAACCTTATGGAGTCACATTTCATGGCTGTCAAAAGGATCCTCAGGTACTTAAGAGCTACTCAAGGTTGTGGTATTCATTATGTCAAGGGTTCACTGGATATTACTGCATATAGTGATGCAGACTGGGCTGGAGGCCCTAATGATAAAAGATCAACTACTAGAATGGTTGTGTTTTTGGGTTCTAATCCCATTTCATGGTTATCTAAGAAGCAAAATAATGTTTCTCGATCATCCACTGAAGCTGAATATCGGGCTTTATCAACTATAACTGCTGAACTTGATCGGATCAAACAATTGTTGCACTTTCTGCATGTTCTAGTTGTAGATCAGCCACTTATCTTCTGTGACTTTTTAATTGCCATAGCACTGACTTGTAATCCAATTTAGCAACAACGTACGAAGCACATTGAGGTTGATGTGCATTTTGTTCGAGAGAGGGTGGCAAACAGCAATTGCAGGTGCATTTCGTGTCTTCGAACGAGCAGTTTGCTGATATACTGACCAAAGGACTTTCTGCTCCTCTTTTTCAGACTCATTGTGCCAATCTCAGGCTCAATTTCTATGCCCCTGAGCTTGAGGGGGATATTAGGAGTATTAAGATCCTAGGGTTATGGAATGGACATGTGTCAAGAGATTATGAAGTTAATTAAGTTTGTTATATTGTTGCTTAGATTGCAAGCTACCAAAGCCATTATATACAGCTTGTAACAAACCATTGTAACTAACAAGAAAGAAACTATTATTCCCAAAAGATCTCTCTCTCTCATCTCTCTCAATCTTCGACTTCTCTCTCTTTCTTTCTCCTTCTCTCTTCTACATAACCTTCTTCTTCAATATCCTTCAATGGTTTACAGTTAGAGTGGGCCCCACGAGCCCGCCGATCCAAAAATCCAACATCTAATATATTAATCAACTAAAGAATCAGAATTATTGATAATGATAAGCCCGAAGTTGAATAATTATTCTTTTTGTTTAATCAGGAGCTAATTTATCCAATTCATATTAAGAGGATCTATATATGATTGATCAAACATTCGTAACTAAGTTGTTTAAAGCTTTATTAATTCCTTGATAATCAACACATTCAGCCATCCTAGCCAGCTATAGCTACAACTACAACGAAACTGGTCTAATTAAGTTGTTTGAAGCTTGATTAATTCTTTGATAATCAATATCATCATGCCAACCTAGCTAGCTACAACAAGAGAGAAGCCAAACGAGGATATTTATCCAAGAAAGCGAAAAATGATGTCATCACGAACATAAATAGGTAGTTATGTATAGCAACCGAATCTTGATTACTCATTTTCGGTATTTTCGCTCCAGTTTTTTATAGCCACTGCCACTGCTTTCTTTACTGCATGCGCGTCAATGCTCTCACCTTCCTCTTCATTCTATACATCAAAGTGAAATAACCTTATAGGTGCTGTCATTAACATGTATATAATTCTCTTGCAGTAATTATTTATATATAAAGAGGAAATGAATGAAATGTCTTACTTCTCCTCCAACTGCCTGTAACCTGAAACTGTCTGCACAGGAAACCCTAGCTTCAAGGACATTGAGACCCAAGTCTTCGAAAGCTTCCAGTACAGACACAAGCAAACCTGGGCAACTCTTCTCAGAAAACACATTTATCAGAAATCCTTTTTCTAGGGTTTCCACTGTAACCTGCTGAATAATAAGGACATGTACAAGTTATAACAAATTAAAACTCCATTATATGTTACTACCCATACAACTAAAAAGGATACTGATTAAATTGATCATAGTACTAGATATGGAAAAGGGTGAATTCTGTCTGTATAAGTACCCCAGGCAATGGATTTTGGTCACTTGATGATGAAGTAGTTTGTGCATTTGCAATATCTTGATTCAGTCTTTCCACCTTTTGTTTTAGCTCTTCAATGTACTTGGAGGCATCTACTATAATTGAGGTTTTGTTTAGCTGCGACACATGCACAAACAAAAACTATACTGTCATATACATTTGATGATATCAATAATGAACATACATACACACACACGCACAGAGGCACAATCATACATATTATATATATATAATCAACATATATGTATACATATATACTCACACACTCTCTCATAGATTTAGATAATTAAAGAAGTACTGTCATGTAAGAACATCTTGCCATGGGTACAACTGACGGCTAGCTACTTATAATGAAATTCCAAATTAATTGATCTCTCTCTTTAGATATATAGATTTAAGTAAATTACACAAATAGAAACTAATCTAATTCTAATGTTCGACCGTAATCAAGATAACATATAGGATACTGAGATCTTTCAGAAAATGTATATCTATCGAATGGCAGCCATCAGAGAGACAAACATACACACTAACTGTTAGAACTTTTAGCTTTTTGACGACTCACAGCATACTACTTGTAATATTGTTTCAGCTTCTCTTGATAAGCTTGAAAACCACAGAAATAAATTGTTTTCGTATATAATATTAACATAAATGTTCTCATGGTATCAAGCAACAAGGAAACAGTATAATCAAACTCACTCTTGGATTTGATATCAAAGGTGAAGAATAAATGATGTGCTTTTGTTGTTCTAATTTTAACCTTTGATATCAAATCTAAAGATGGATGACTATGAATTCTTAGTCGCCAGGTGACCATGAATCTTGGTCGACTCATAATATTAATTCTTCATCGGTTTGAAAATCAAGAGAGTGGTGCAGAAATAGGATATTTTCAAGGGGTAGCCAACACAAAAATGAAACCAATTGCATGTATTTTGTGTTAATGGAAAGAACAAGTGTGGTTTAGTATATATAAAACTTGGAGAAATTTAGGCCAATACGATAAAGGGAAAGCCTGAGAAATGAAAGCAGCAGGAGGAATTACAGCATGAGAGTTAGTAATAGAACGAAGAAGTTGCAGCTTCTCATAGAGTGCTGCCCTCTTGTGCTCCCTAGAAACCATGGAAACTGGAAAAAGTAGGATATTGGATTCGATATATATTTCAGATTTACCAGCTTTCTCTCTTGCCCCTCTTCTCTCTCTTCCTTACACAAGTCTCTGAAAAGCTCTGAAAGCTTTTTATAAGAGGAGGACGATAAGCTCTCAAATCTATATGATCACCTGTTTTCTTCCCTGCACATGACTGCCTCAGTTTATTTTTTTCACAACAAATTAGTAATGTACTATAGATAATAGATTCTGGCTGCAATTACTGACATGCCCTTCTATTTCATGGTACCAAATTGCTTTTTTTTGCCCATATTATATCGCATGGCAAGGGATAACATTCCTCGTTAATCCTTGGGATGATTAATTGCACATAACTAATCATTTGTCTTCTTATTATATTAATACTAATAAGTTTCTTAAACCTAAAGTTTACTTAATTTGTTGGGTAGAACAATGCACTAGACCAAATGATTCCAGAAAAAGTGGAATTCAACATGATTTGTTCACTACACAACTTAATTTAACATGAAACACACATATTCATCATATCATGTATATACATGATAAAGTGGAATTCATCAATTATTACTGAATAATTTTCAGATATAAAAGTTAAGTTAACCACCTTATAATATAAGATCGCGTTAATGTCCTTGATTAAAGAAATGCATACCAAGCCGGGTGTCCTAAACTAATAATTTATGGGCACTTTCCAACATAATATTCAAGCTATTCAGCATAAAATCATAGATCATATCTGCAAAGTTGCTAATGATTAATAGTATATGTTCTTCGAGTTACTAACCAAATTATAAACCCAACTTTTCTTTCTTACCTGTATATACATGTCTTAAATTATAAAGCCAAGTAATAGTGATATTAAGAGTGATCAGTTTCACATGCATGTTTTTGGAGTAGTCTGCAAGTTGATGTGCACAAATCTAAGGCCACTTGATCATAAGCTAGAAAACATTTAGGGTCGGATATAAGCTTGAAAACAAAACAGAGTTTCTGTCTTTCATTCATTCTGAATATTCATTATATATATATATATATATATATATATATATGCATCCACCAAAATTATGAATTATTAGTGAACATAGATGGGAAAATGATACAGAGAAAGGGGTAGAAAGG
>JADOBS010300654.1:0-10987 GCA_015708375.1 Cydonia oblonga | reverse complement strand
TTTAATTTGATCGGTTTTTTTTTTCCTTCTTTTTTTTTTTTTTTTTTGATTTTATAAAGTTTCTCTTTGAAATTTGGGTTTTATTTGAATGTTTAAAATTATGTGGTTTTTGTTTGAAAACTAGGAGTTTCAAAAGCCTATCTCTCAAGAACTCTAATTTTTAAACTCTTAGAAATTAATCGATGTGTTGGCCAGCTGCCTAGTGCCTAAACGGTGCTAAGTGAGGGTTTTTAGAGCACTATATATATGTTATATAATTCTTTTTTTTTTATGGGGGAAAATTGTTGAATAATATGTTTATTGTGTCTTGTACAGTGATCCAGGTCATTGGAATAATACTTTAGAGGAGGGGAAAGCTTCCACGGAAGATGGAGGACGCAGAAGTACTGCAAAATCGCCAAAAATTGAGCCACTCTTTCCAACCTGGGATATTATCTTTACAGTATCGTCCGCATTTTCTCTCTTCGTTGATCCCTTGATCTGCTATATTCCGTACATCGTCAAGAAAGGCGACTTCGATTGGGAACTGTCGTTGGTGTGGACATTTTTGGCTTTACGATCAATCGGGGATCTCTTTTATTATATGGATATCATTGTTTTTCTGAAGAGAGTTTTCACCAAACCTAGTGCCAAGTCTTCTGCAGGGGCCTCCTCCACAAAACCTGATGATGATCATCTTTTTACAACACTTCGTAATTTCATCCACAAGAAACCAGCTAGTTTCCTAGGTCGCGTTTGGGTTGCTCTTCCCTTGCCACAGGTAAGACCTTAAGAGAAGGTGATCTCTTGCAAGTAATTAAATTTCACATTTAACTGACTGCATGCATGCATGCATGGTACTTAGATTTTATTTGGGAAAAATTAGTATCCGGTTCCTAGTTACTAATGTTTTTTGAGTGTGACCTTATTAGTTTTTAGATTTTGATCGAAGTCCATAGTATTAATGTATTAATAAATTTACAAGTCAGTTACATAATTTTTCAAAATAAAAATTAGTAATTTACATGTCAATTACATAATTCACTAGAATTCCGGGCAAAAAACTGACACGCCAAATGAAAGTTGAGTTAATCCAATAGCTTGAAAAATCGAAACCATCCACTTTTGAGATTTGACAGCAACAAATAATCTATTAACCCTTAAATTGCCAATTCTCCAATCATTTTCTTCGTTAAACATCGCTTCCTCCATTTAACTTTATTGAATATAAAATAACTTAATTCTTGTCCCACATCAACACAATACTTTACCTATTATAAACAATACTGCTAGATACTTATTAGGATAAATTAGGTTCTAATCCCTTTTTTTTTTCTTATTAATTGAAACATTATTCCTTTTTTACCTAAGTCCCTTGACTTTTTTCCATGTCATTATTTGAATATTAATTAAATTATTTACAAGTCATTATATGTCAATTTTAAAGATAAAAAACTTATTAATCATTTTCAAATATATCATTTTAGTATTTTTCATATATTTCTATTTATAATTTGTATCTGTTTTTTTTTATTTTGACAATTTTGTTTTTAGTTTTAATTTGTGCCCATAATTTTGAATTTAATACATATCCATATTTTTTTTTTGTGAATGTACTTATGCTAATTATGTGTATTTATTTTATGTTTTAAAATATATCAATAATTATTTCTTAAACTATATTAATAATTATATTGGTACATTATTTTTTTGCTAGAACTATGTGAAGAACAATATTATTGTATTATTGATTTTTAAGTAGTTGTTATATTGTAAAGTATTATTTTGAATTTGTTTAAATTTCATAATTTGTGGGATATTGAATGTATAAATGCATAAGTTAAATCCCTTCAATGATGCTAGGGATCTTGATCAAACTATTTAAACAAATAATGTTTCATTCTAATAATTAGGTTGAGTTGGGACCGGAACCAAAATGACTCTATTTTTTACGTACATTCCTTTTTTTTTTTTAGTACAACGAAATATTTTTATACTAAGAGGAGGGGGAATTCAACTAAGCCACACAATGGGCAACACGTACATTCCTACTAAATTTGTCATTTTGCTACCTATTCATGATTGTAAGGTAAGGTTTGCCATATGGGTCTAGGACGAGACTTAAAAATTTGACACACATTGCATAGATTATTAAGTAAAGGTTTTTTTAACCAAAACGGTTTCTGAGATTTGCATAATTCTTCATTTTGGTCCATGAGATTTGAAATTAATAGAAGTGGTCCCTGAGTTTGTCCACCATCAATCATTTTGCTCATTCAGTGAAAAATTATGTTAAATAAATACCAAAATGACAAAAATACTCTTAATATAATAAATAATAGGCCAAAATGATTTGACAAAAATTGAGGGTATTTTTGTCATTTTATCTTTATTTAATGGAGATTTTTCAAGGAATGACCAAAATGATTGATGGTGGACAAACTCAAAGGCTACTTCTGTTCGTTTTAAATCTCAAAGACCAAAGTGAGGAGTTACCCAAACTTCAGATATCATTTTGGCTAAAAAACTGTAAGTAAATTAATGATTTAACATTGGTTAGCCAATAACCCAATTTAACTGTTTGTTCAAATGTCTCCAGGCATTGTTGCTCGTTGGAGATTTAACAGACTTGAAAAATTCTACGCTTATTTCACTAATTCCATTCCAGTATATACTGAGGGCTTATAACTACTACAGATGGCTTGATCGGCGTGCTAACGAGGAGATTGTACCAAGAAGGTTCCTTAAAGCTATATTTGACTTCCTTCCGTTCATCATTGCTTCGCATGTAAGTTCAAATCCTCATTATTTCGGATATTTGGGGTGAAAAATCTAAATTTTGTTGAAATCTTATTGTTGAGATACTTGAGTGTAAATATGACGAACTTTTTAAAACTAGCATGGTTTACCATCAACATATTTACTAATATTGTTCTCCACGTAACCACCATACAACTAGGTGAAGGGTTTTTCGACTAAAAGCGTCTATGCAACTAGCATTAATGAACCTTTCTCATATAAACAGTAAATTATCTTTTTAAGTCTTCAATGTGAGACTATTCTCCAACAAAAGATATAGCAATGCTCAAGCATTAACCGGTTAGTAACCAACAACGTCATCTCATAATCTTAACCAATATTTTTTAAAATCAACATCCAAAGAAGGAAACCTTCTACAATAACAATGCACACAGTGAAATGATGTTTGATTTGGATAACTTTTGCAAGCTTGATCTTTGAATTGACCTAAAATATGAGCTGGCTAGGTAATGAGATGACGTTGTGTAGCGGGCTTAAATATATAGTTAGTATCGTATTCACATATTAATTGGTTAGTTTTTTAGCACTCCTAATATTAGGTACAGTCAACTTCTCATATGGTTTTGAATAAACAAAGGGAAAAACATATGAGATACCGAATAGGAGTAAAAGCATGCTTACTTCTTTAAAGGCCATCTTATTTGAGCGGTTTGGTGCTTTCATTCATTATCTTTTATCTTTTTTTCTATACTTTTAAAAACATTGATTATTAACTATATCATCGTGTTTGTCCTTCAGCTTTATGGATCCTTGTGGTACTTTTTTGCTGTGGTACAAGAGTTAGATTGTAATAAGGGGAAAGAAGAATGTGATTATGGTATATATACGTCTGCTCACAAATCTAAGATGACAACGTCAAGAAATCTTTCAAGAAAGATCTTGCAGTGTATTTGGTGGGGCCTGCGAAATCTTAGGTTTGTATTTGTATGACTTTTCATGTCTGATCACCTAGAAATATTTAGGTTGTATACTCATAAGTTCTTGTAGTTAAATTCCATAAAAAATTTATGCCAGTTTTCTAAAAGAATGCAATTTATAATTAATATATTGCCTTCCATTTTATTTTTTTGCAGTTCTTTTGGCTCAAACCTTGATACCAGTTTCGACACGATCCAAATCATCTTTTCTAATGTGATCTCTATAAGTGGCTTGATACTTTTTTTAGTATATCTCAATTCGAGGGTGCAGGTTGGTGTCGTAATTAGTACTCTTTTAAGCAAATTTTTTGTCAGCAATTAAGCTTAAAGCTCCTCCATGCAAATTTTTTTGTGTATTCATCAATGTACATATGTTTTTGTATTTAATGAACTCATCATGAAGTCGCTTTATATAGTTACTAACATGCAGGGGTTCCAAAAAGCAGCCGAGCAGCGGACATTGGGAAAGAAGAAGGAAACGACATATCCAGTCTTAATAGAACAAACACTTATCGTGCCCCGTCAATGTGTGAATTCACTAGAGAAAGTATGTAACTGAAATTTTTTGTATTTAACAGTCAATAAAGATAATATACGTCATGCGTAATTAATTTTATCTAATTGAACATTGGTATGCAGGTTCCAATTATTGGAAGTATAGATAAAGAAGGTTTAAAAGCAATATCCGAGCGTCTAAAACCGGTGATTTATAATAAGGATGTGTATATTATTAGGGAAGGTGAACCGTTGCGGAAGATGCTGTTCATTTGGCGAGGCACTACTTTGACCTACACCACTACTAAGGGTGCAACAAATGTATGCAAATGCCTTGAGAAAAATGATTTCTATGGAGAACAACTTGTAATTTGGGCATTGAAATCTGCCTCATTTTCTGATTTGCCTATCTGCACTACAACCCTTGTGTCCCAATCAAAAGTTGAAGCATTTTCAATCACGGCAAACGAGTTGAAGTCTGTAGTCGCTAAGTTTTGGTTGCACTTTAGAAGGGATCTTCCTCACTCTCAAGTGGAGTTTTATGCAGCTTCTTCCATACAAGTAGCCTGGCACCGCTACCACGCAAAAAAGCTAAGAGATCAACTGGCTGGGACAAGTGGAGTATGTTGCAGCTTCTTCCATACAAGTAGCCTGGCGCCGCCACAAAGCTAAAAAGCTGAGAGATCAACTGGTTGGGACAAATGTGTGTTTTGAGTTGGTATCGCTTTTGTTCGGTGTGTGTGTATTAAGTTGGTATTGCATGCTTTGGTTCCTCTACGTTGCTTTACTCTCTTTTGGCCTTGGTTTCCCTTCAATTCCGTTGTGTGTCCTGCATTTTGGTTTGTGGTATGAAAAGTGTGTAATCATTGGCATCCATGAGAACGATATTATGTATGAATTAAAAGCTCAAATTATGGATCATCTTCTTCAAATTGAACATGGAGTGTGGAACTGGTGTTTATGTTCATTAATATTTGTAGCATAATGTGAATAGTGGTGCTGGTATTAATGTTGTAGGCGATCACCACAAAGAAATAAATCAAACTAGTACATGTCCACACGCAAAGTGCGTGAATTTTTTTAATTTTTGTTTGTAAAATTGAAGGAGAGAGGAAGAGAGGAAGAGAGTGAGAGTGAGGGGGTGGGGCGAGAAGGAGAGATGTTATATTTTTATTTTTTGAACTTAGAGATGATAAAATCATCTGTAGGTGATGCTTAAATAAAAAACAGAAAAATTTTATTTTTGTGAAATTATGTTACTGTCCTTGACTTTTTTAAATAGTATTTTCACCCTCTTTTGGTTGACAAAAAGGATTCTATTAATATTTAGTTTAGATTCTTATGTTGTAGCATGAGGGTTTAGGGTTATATAGCCACAATAACTCTGCTGTTTTTATAACGGCTATGAAGACCGCCAACATGCAAGCTATATAGCCTGGCCGGTTGCATAATTGGCTGGAATTCATGGTTACGGTATCCGTATCACCATAATGATATTCCAGATCACATAAGAAGTTTCAGTTTCTCCATATTTGTCTCATACCTAAATACCCATTTATAAATCCTCTCCAAACGACTGTGTACCTGGGGGAAATGATTTTAACAGGTAGGAAAATGTCATCCCTAATCTCAACAGTTACCCTTGCACTCTAGTTTCCAAAGTTGTATCAAAAGTCGAAGAGTAATGCTATTCACATGGTGATTTTTACTCCTCACAGACCCTTCTCAATTTTTGGTTGTCAAATCAATAAACTGTAGAAGATCAATCGTAAAAAAATTAATAAGGGTATGTAAGAGGTAAAAAAAGTGTGAATAGTACTATCCTTGTCGAAATAGGGTTATGATTTGAAATCAAACACAATCCCATGCATGGTTACTCTAAGAATTGCATGATGATTGTATTTGAGTGCCAATAAACAAATGAAAACAAGCTCAAGACTATCCACCATGGTGCCGATTTGATCCCTAATAAGTCTATTTTCTCCAAACAACTAACTATTAAACCCAATAAATTAACTATTAAACTCACTAAAAGTTGACGTTTGTAGAAAAAAAATTAAATAAATAAGCCTGTTGCACTAAAGTGTCGTATATTATTTTTGGTCTGAAAAAAATAGCATATTATTATTAGAGTGCTACTAACCCCACCGCATTGTCCTATTTTCCCACCCACCTTTTAATAAAATAATAATAATATGTTTAATTTTCTAGTAAAAAGACTTTTCAACCCCTATTTTGTTTCTCTCCCCCTCTTGCTTCTCTCGTCGGTTTATCTCTTCTTGCCTTCTACATCGACTGCTATGGCTTCTCCATCAATTGCCACCGTCTCTCTCTCGTCCCCTGTTTACCATTTTAGTACATAAGTTCTCTCTCTTTGTCCCTAACACATGATGGCACTTTTTAGGCATCATAGAATTGTTTTTTTATGGCATTTGACCCATACTGTGAATCTCTCTCTTTTTGAATCTGGCGTTCATCCCATCTCACTCTCTTCGAATCCTGAATTTTTCTTTGGAGTTCATTCACACATGCCCTCATAAATTCTTGCTATCTTCTGCAAAGGAACTGAAATGTAGAGGAATTGAAATTTTGCACTCTTTGAATTGAAATTCTTTTCTTTGAATTTGAAATCCCAACTGTGGTGGCCATTTTTTACCCAAAATCAATTCAAATAAGCTTGAATTTACCTGATTAGGGTTTGATTACTTTGCATATTATTCTATGCAAATGATATCGTCTAATATTGGAGTACGATCTTGGTGATTGCAAATTTTGGGTTTGTTTTATTAGATTAGGTCCATCCAATTTTCAAGGCTTCTCATTGTAGTGCATTTGGAATTTTTTAGAAATTTTTGGAATTTGGATATAGAAATTTTTTACAAAAAAATTGTTTTATTAGGTTAAGTTCCGTTCAATCATCTATTGTCCTCTTGGTTGTGAAAACGGAACAATGAAATTGTGGTGAAGGTTATTTTAGGAATTATGGTGGGTGAAAAAATAGGATTTCAAAATTTTAAACTTTTATAGTGGATGAGATTATAATGTGGGTGAGAAAATAAGACAATAAGTAGTTCTATCAACACTCCATTATTATCATCATCATAAAAGGCTAGAGCCCAATAAAGCTTAAAACCCTAGCCCCACCAAAACCCTCTTCAGTTTTGCATTCCCCTCTTTCCTTCATGAGTCTCTGTTTCTGAAAAACCTGAAGAATCAGAAATGGTCAGAAGCATCAAGAACCCTAAGAAAGCCAAAAGAAAGGCCAAGGTCAACTCCCAATCCGCTACCTTCTCCGTTTATTATTTAATTTTTTAGTAAATTTAGGGTTTTATCTTTTCCCCAATTGATTTGATGGAATTGACGTGAATTTTTGTTTAGGGCTCAAAGAAAGGAGATGCGTCTTATTTCTCTTCGGGACCGTCGATGCCGGCGAAGGTATGGCAACCGGGAGTGGACAAGCTGGAGGAGGGTGAAGAGCTCCAGTGTGACCCTTCAGCTTACAATTCTCTCCATGCCTTCCATATCGGTTGGCCTTGTTTAAGGTAGCTCTAAATTTATGAATTCTTCTTTTTGGGTTGCATAGAAAGTGCAGGAAAAGCATAAAGTTTGAATTTTGGATTGAGTGTTTGAATTATTGGAGCATGAATGCACGATTAGCTGAACTGAGTATAACTTAATTGAACTAATACTAAACCTATAGCTTGTGTTAATAATTATAACCTCTACTTTTCGGAAAAGCTTGCTTTTACTAGTAATGTTGAATTATGTTTTGATGTTCCAGTTTTATACTTAATTTGCGGGTAAAGGTTGTTTGCGAAATTTGCATGTCTACAGTTATAGTTAAGAGTTAAATTTTCAATCCTTAACAAGGGAGGTTTCCAGTTCACTGCTAAAAATGAATTTCTTTTTACAGCTTTGATATTGTGCGGGATACATTGGGGTTGGTTCGGACTGAGTTCTCCCATACCGTGTATTTCGTTGCAGGGACTCAGGTAAGCTTTATCTTTTTGTTTATCTGACTGATTTATTTATCTAATTTCTTTTACCAATTCAATATTGATGGTGAAAACATAAACCTTGTTGTTCTGCAGGCAGAGAAAGCTGCTTGGAACTCTATTGGAATATTTAAAGTATCTAACATTTCCGGGAAAAAGCGGGAACTAGTGCCAGCCAAAGCCGGAAATGATGACTCTAATATGGATAGTGAGGACAGTGATAGTGACGACGATAGCGAGGGTAAGGAGTCCAGTGGATCCGGTGCACCTGTTTTTCATGCAATATTTTTTTAACAGCCCACACTTGATTCAGCTCACCATCTTTCTTAATTTTTATCTCATCTCTGTGCCTTTCCATTTTTCTTCTTTCCACGTACAGTTGCGCAAGGTAGCTCATGAAGGATGTCTGAATCGTATACGCGCCATGACACAAAATCCACATATATGTGCATCTTGGGGGGACACCGGTCATGTGCATGTCAGACTTTATGTCAAGAATATGAGTATATATATCATACTGACGCTTGAATAATGACCATTTATGTATACTTTGTATTTGACTTCATCCTGCTACTCTTGCAGGTTTGGGACTTCAGTTCCCATTTGAATGCTTTAGCGGAGTCAGAGACTGAAGCTAGCCAGGGAGCTTCTTCCGTTTTTAACCAGGCTCCATTCCGTTTTTATACCTGGACGGCTTCTATCTGGTACTATATATTTAATGGTATAACTTACTTAAATTTTTTTTTTCTTTATCAAGTCTATTTAATGGTATATTGTATATTGCTTTCTTGATTTGAAACCAATGATTCATTTATGTCTGATTTTAAAAGGGGACTGCAAGAATTGTATACATTTATGGGAACCTACATCTGGTTCAACATGGACTGTTAATACTACTCCATATATTGGACATATTGCAAGCGTGGAGGATCTACAAGTATGTAACTAAGATGGGAAGCTAAAGTTTGATCTGTTGATATAAAGCGTATGTTCAGTCTCGTGATCTCATTAGAGTAGTTTTCCAATCGTCTAACAGTATTCTTTTTTACTTTTATCTTTGCAGTGGAGTCCTACAGAACCTGATGTATTTGCTTCTTGTTCTGTTGATGGGAATTTAGCAATATGGGATATCCGCATAGGGAAGGCACCAGCAACTTCTTTTAAGGCGCATAATGCAGATGTGAATGTTATGTCTTGGAATAGGTGTTTATTTAAGGAAACCTTTCACAAGAGGGATTCTCATTTTTCTAAAAAAATGGGGACATCCTCTTGACCGTTGGATTTGACTTTAATGAAATCCTGTGGTTGAGATTCTGTGGCCTGTGTTTTAATCTTAACCACACAATTTCATTAAAGCCAATATAACGGCCAAGAGGGTGTCCCAATTTTTTTAGAAAAATGATGATCCCTCTTGGTAATGTCCCTGTTATTTAACGTTCGCTGTTTCTTACTTGTTATTTGTGTGACGACCTTGGCATTTCATTGTTTCTTTTTTTTATTAGGCTGGCAAGTTGTATGCTGGCATCTGGAAGTGACGATGGCACCTTTTCCATTCGCGATCTTAGATTGCTGAAAGTACGTCTTGTTGGAATTCCCCCGAGTGGAGTCCACACGAAGCCTCCATCTTTGGCCGTGACGTCTTCTGACAATCAGCTGACGTCAGTAATATATAGAGACCAGATTGAAGTGATAAATGGCGAGCCTGACACAAAAACTTTTATTTTCCTGCTGTTTATGTATGAACTCAATATATTTGTCATTTGGCTTTTGTTACCAGAATATGGGATCTATCTTTAGAAAATGACGAGGAGGAAGAGGCAGAATTCAAAAGATTTACCTCCGCAGAATATGGGATCTATCTTTAGAAAATGCTCCAAAAGATTTACCTCCGCAGCTTCTATTTGTTCATCAGGTAAACATTTCCGACCGACTGTTCTACTCCAAGAGCCCCCGAGTTTTTCAGTCATTTAACACGTGGTAATTTGTGGTAAACAGGGACAGAAGGACTTGAAAGAACTTCATTGGCATACTTAGATTCCTGGCATGCTTGTTTCAACTGCGGCAGATGGTTATAATATTCTGATGCCTTCAAACATACGGACTACCCTTCCCTCTGATCTCTAATGTTCCTTGAAACTCAAAGTTTATCAGTTTCTTTCGTGCACCGGAAAGTAGATATATAGCAGATCATATTCCAATAGTGGGATGGCTTATGTACCGAAGCAATTACATGTTTGCATCCTGGTTAAAGCCAGCCGAGATTGCATCAGCCTTCCAAGACCTTCAGGCCGGATCAATTAAGTCACTCACCATAGTTCCTTCCAAGCAATCTCTTGGTGTGACTTTGAAAGTGGTAGGTTTCGGGAACCAAGGGTCCTCCCTAATATTGATGCACGCACCATCTCCCACCCTCCACCTTAAGCCGAAGTGAAGCACCTTGCGAGCTTCAAAAATGCCCTTCCACCCCCATGACGTATTCTATTTGTTCATCAGGTAAACATTTCCGACCGACTGTTCTACTCCAAGAGCCCCCCAGTTCTTCAGTCATTTAACTCTTGGTAATTTATGGTTAAGAGGGACAGAAGGACTTGAAAGAACTTCATTGGCATACTCAGATTCCTGGCATGCTCGTTTCAACTGCGGCTGATGGTTATAATATTCTGATGCCTTCAAACATACAGACCACCCTTCCCTCTGATCTTTAATCTTTCATGCACCGGAAAGTAGGATATATATATATATATATATATATATATATATATATATATATATATATATATA
>JADOBS010300653.1:0-10985 GCA_015708375.1 Cydonia oblonga | reverse complement strand
GTAGCCATGTGCACAGTGCGGAAGTATAAAAGATGTTATGAAATTCGAATAAATAAAATTCGATAGTCAACATAAGTACTAAGTAATATAAGTGCCAAAGTACCAGTGTAATGATAAACAGAGCATACTAGCCTAAGTTCAGTCCAGAAATTCAAGTACTAGAAATTTGCAACACCCAGAGGTGTCATACATTAGTGATGGTCTGTCAGAACCTCGCAATAATCCTCGCGAGCCACAAACGAACGTCTACCTAGAACTTGGAGGGGCGCAAAACAGAAAACGTGAGTGGGCAAAAACAAAGCTTTTCCAAAAGCATCACATTTAACAAAACTTCTAACCCTTCGCTGTAAAACCTGTGTACTTTCCCAGAAAATATCATACATACATATATAGCATCAAATCTCACATATATTCCAAAAACAACGTTTTGAAAGCATGCCATGCTAGATGCATCAAATCATATATCAATGGTGCATAATTATAACAAGTGAAATAAGTAAATCAACCGGAGACCTTGCAGTGGTCCTCTACGGCTGATTCTATAGCTCAATACCTATGCCTGCACACGAGTCGGAACCACTATAATGGTCTATACGACATGATTGGGTGTATTAATACGCTCTAGTGTTATACTCAACAAAGCAACTACGCGAATAATCGCAGGTCACCTACGAGTCGGAACCACTAAGGTAGTCTGTACGACAGGACTATGCACCTAACTTGGATCCAAGGTGAGCGTGTGCTGCGGGAGGTGAATAACAACACAATCACATAAGCACTAACACCGGGGTGCAAGTTATGAGCACAACACAATCCATATCAACCATATCCATCATAACATAAATGTAACTCACCTGATACATACCTGAGCGTCCACAGCACCAACATATATATATTTATGCATATATACTATTTCACAATATCAACATAATTTCTATGCATGGCATTTTGAACATACTTTCATTTAAATTCGATTTCTGGGAAAAATCATTAAGTATATAGGTATATACAGAGAACAAAAGCCCACTCACTAATAAGTCGAAGGGTCGTAACCCCCAAGCCTTGATTGTTGGCGCTCGTCCTCGAGATAGGTCTCACCTATATTCGAAATAACTAAAATTACGTTATTTAGAGCATATAAGCAAAACTATCAAATAATTTCTCATACATTGCTCAATTTTAGCATTTGAATATACCAACATGATCTACACAACACCACGAACATCCCCAAAATTTTAAAATATTTTTCTAAGGCCCCACGCCCCGGCCAAGGCACGGCCAGACGCGCCGGCTACGCGCGGCCATGTGCCTGGCACGTGTAACGAAATAGTGACGGCAGTTAGGGAATATTCTATTAATTCCTAAAGGTAACAGTTAAAACAAACTGACGGCGTCAGCATATTCCGTAAAAAATTGACGGAATATTCGTTGTCTTCAACCTCCAGCTCCAGTGACCGTCACCGACGCCGGAAACTGGGTAAATTTTCAAATCCCTTATTCTCCTTTGTTTTTCAACCAAAATCTATGTAATTAACACCAAAAAGAATCTTAGGATCCCTAGAACCACGTTATACCTGTTTTGCGCTTCGAAATTCACGAAAACACATTGGAGAAGGTTGAAACTCCGACGACCTCTGTGAATTGTCGTATCTGAACTTCACGTGGACCCAATTTTACCAACGATGCACTCCGAGCATCCTGAGAACCTCCTTAAGCTTGCTATGGTCCTAGAATTCACAGAAAGTCAACCAATAAAAAGCTGGTGAATAGTACCCAATTCGGAGATCCTATTTTTGGGGTTTGCCGACGTCCAAATCCGTCCAAAACTCAACCATTACACTTAAGAGGAAGAAAGGGTACCTTTGGGAGTCTTAAAATGGAGTGAAACTTCCATGATCATGTGGTTGTCATTGTACCTCGACGGCTCCCTTTCAAACTAGGGTTTTTCGAAGGTTTTAGATTCCAAAATTAATATATAAGTACTCACAAGCTTACTAGGAAACCAAATCTTACCTTATAACCTTCAATATGTGTGTGAAACCTCGAGTTCCAGTTCGTCTGTACATGAACAGTGTCACGATGCAAAAATTCCGAGAGAGAAGAGAGAGAGAAAAGTCCTTGTGTGTGTTACTCTTTAGTCCCTAGCCACACAAAACAAGTACCAAACTAAATTCCAATTATTTTCTCAAAAACTTAAGGAAAGGTAAGAATTAACCAATAATATTTGTCACACACCTTAGCAACCTTTAAGGGCAATTCTATATTTTCACGTCCTCGAGGAAAACATTTTTGGGACGGGTTGTGACAAGCGTGCTTATTTTTTTTATTGGTGACACATTATTTGATTTGCAAATTTGATCTCCCTAGCATTGTCAAAACTTATATGCAACTGGACGCCAAAGTGATGTTCTAAATCATTATCATAATGAAAATAAAACACAAAATGGTGCATTGTAGGCTTGTGATCACTTGGGCATCCCAATTACATATATTGTTATTCATGCAAGTTTTGAATGCCCCCTCCCCCTCGTTTTTTGAACATTGTGATTGTAGGTTGTAGCATGAAACATGATAGGTCAGGCTTATTTTATCCAATATCATTTATTTAAAAAGTAGGGTTAAGTACGAATATGTAAGATCCCACATCGCCCAGGGATGAGGATCCTGTAAGACTTATATGTATATTCCCATCTCTACCCAGCACAAGACCTTTTGGGAGCTCATTGGCTTCGGGTTCTATCGGAACTCCGAAGTTAAGCGAGATCGCGCGAGAGCAATCCCAAGATGGGTGACCCACTAGGAAGTTCTCGTGCGAGTTCCCAGAAACAAAACCGTGAGGGCGTGGTCGGGGCCCAAAGGGGACAATATCGTGCTACGGTGGAGACGAGCCCGGGCCGAGATGTGACAATTTGGTATCAGAGCCAATCCCTGGCTGAAAGTGTGTCGACGAGGACGTCGGACCCCTAAGGAGGGTGGATTGTAAGATCCCACATCTCATAAGGGTGAGGATCTTGTAAGCCTTATATGTATATTCCCATCTCTACCTAGCATGAGGCCTTTTGGGAGCTCACTCGCATCGGGTTCCATCGAAGCTTCGAAGTTAAGCGAGATCGCTTGAGAGCAATCCCAGGATGGGTGACCCACTGGGAAGCTCCGTGTGAGTTCCCAGAAACAAAATCGTGAGGGCGTGATCGGGGCCCAAAGCGGACAATATCGTACTATGGTATAGTCGAGCCCGGGATGTGGTGGCGATCCGGGCCAGGATGTGACAATTTGGTATCATAGCCAATCCTTGGCCGGAAGTGTGCCGACGAGGATTACGGGCCCCTAAGGGGGGTGGATTGTAAGATCCCATATCGCCTAGGGGTGACGATCCTTTAAGCCTTATATGTATATTCTCATCTCTACCTAGCACGAGGCCTTTTGGGAGCTCACTGGCTTCGAGTTCCATCGGAACTCCGAAGTTAGGCAAGATCGCGCGAGAGCAATCCTAGGATGGGTGACCCACTGGGAAGTTCTCGTGTAAGTTCCTATAAACAAAATCGTGAGGGTGTGGTTGGGGCCCAAAGCTGACAATATCGTGATACGGTGGAGTCGAGCCCGGGATATAGTTGCGGCTCGGGTCGGGATGTGACAGAATAACTACCTAATTTTAAAAGGATAATTTCAAATTGGTCTCAACCTTTTAAAACATCAGAAATATAAAAGTTGACTGGCACATTGACTCCAATGATAAAGAGCTCACTTTTATCATGGAAGACCTGCAATATCTTTGTAGGCACTTCCAAGTGTTTTCGGCCGCTAGTCTCTTTGGTTTAACTCAAGAGAATCTGGAACAGATTGAGTGACTTAATTCGTATATCGACGCTCGTGATTCCACGAGTGTAGTACAGCTCCAATTTTGCAAGGCAACTCACATGTCAAAGACTGGTGAGGCAGAATACAATATTGCATCAGAATTGGCCATGAAGGATTCAGGTACTGGGTCCCCATTTCCTGAAGATGCCTTAAAGATATCTAGACAAGGTCTCCAACCTTGAGAGTGAGATGTCAAGGATGAAGATGGGGAGCCCAGCAAAGAGGAATTATCGGGTTGATGAGGACCAAAGGAATGCCATGGGCTATTCAATTATGGACAATATGGAGATTAGCATGGTGCACATTCTTCTTCCCGAGTTTCAGTTCGAAGAAGGCCAGCCGAATGCACTTGATGGGGATGTTGAAGTTGGAGACATGGCCCAGGTTGATTTTGTGACAACTGATTCGGCTGAAACACTCAAGTCAGAGGTATGGTTAAAGGTCGCTTTGTTTGAAATTTTCGCTCATGATTTGGCCATTAATATGCGACACCTCAAGCTCTTATATGTAACTGCCTATATTAAATGCGTTGAAGCCACAATGAACATTATGTCAATTTCCGTTATAAAGTCGTTAAAGAGATTCAGGGATGAGCTTATACCATCTGGCATCACCATGAACAGCTTTATCGGCGACAAATCCCCTACCAAGGGCATTTTGCCTCTAGAAGTTACTATAGCTGGCAAACCACTTATGAAAACATTCTTCGTCGTCTATTCAAGAACCAAGTATAATGCTTTGCTTGGTCAAGATTGGATCCATTAGACTGGTTGCATCCCTTTCATCGTTATACCAAGGTTTGATTTTCTAGGATGACAAGATGGATGTTGTTCACCTGGCCGACATGCAACCTTTTGAGACTAATATGCCCCATGATCGTTATTTTGATGACTAGATTAGCTACATCATACTCCAAGGGCTCAATGAGCATGACTGGCCATCAAGATCTCTATTTAGAAAGCCGTCAAAGTATGAGCTGAAACGGTTCAACATGATTTGACGTGAGTCGATTTAGATGATGCATTAGTGTAAACCATTCTAAATCACACCAACACTACAGGAAGAGAGGCCGCAGTTTCATCTATAATGGAACATTTGCTAGTCCATTAGTGTGCGATATCCTGAGTCCCCCTTTCGAGCATCAACTTAATTGAGTTCCTTCCCAAAGGAAATGCTTAAGCCACTCTTTAATTTAAAGGCAACACCAACTCAACTTGAGGATAATCAACCTGAGGTCTAAGACCATTTAGAAGAAATAAATGTGGGAAAAGTTGAGGACCCGTAAGCCTTTTTTGTTAGTTCCTTGTTACCTCGGTCTTTTAAAGCCAAACTTTGTAAATTGCTTATTAAATACAAATATTATTGCCTGGATAGGTCATTGATCGAGCACGACTAAAGATAAAAAAAAAAATATTGTAAACCATTTCTCCAACCTCCATGCTGATTCTTGACTGAAGTGCAAGTTTGCATCAAAGACGAAATTGTTCGCTTGCTGAATGCTGGCTTCATTCAAACAACTCAGTACATGGAATGGCTTGCAAATATTGTGTTAGTCATAAAGAAAATGGCACACTTCAAATTCAATTTTCGTAGTTTAAATTTGGCCACACCTAAAATTAAGTATCCAATGCCAATTTCAGATCTGCTGATTGATGCTGCAACCAATCATGAGATTTTGTATTTATGGATGGCCATGCCACCTATAATGAAATCTTTATGGCCCAGGTTGACGTTCATAAAATGGCTTCTTGGTGTCCTGGGGCCATTGGTACTTACAAATGAGTTCTAATGCCCTTTGTTCTCGAGAACGCTGACATCACTTACCAACACGGGATAAACGCCATTATTCGTGGTCATATTGGCACAATTGTCAAAGTCTACATCGATAACATTGTGGTGAATTCCAAAAAGTGTGTTAACATACTTACGACGTACTTTTGAACCTATGCACTAGTATAGCTTGAAATGAACCCTAAGAAATGTGCTTTTGGAGTTTTCACCGACAATTTTACCAGTTTCTTGGTTCATCAATGATGGATTTAGGTGGACAAGAATAAAGCCATGGCTAACATTGATGCTTATCCTCCAACAATTAAAAAACAACTTTAATCTCTGCCCGACAAGATCAATTTTCTCCATCATTTTATCTCTAATTCGGCCAAAAAGATGAAACCATTTTCCTATGAAATTGAAGGATTAAAAAATGTTCGTATGGAAAAAAGAGAACCAACAAGCTTTTGACAAGATTAAGGAGTGTTTGATAAATGCACTTGTTTTGATGCCATCTAAACAAGAGAAACCCTTGAAGTTAAACATCTTTGCAACAGATGAATCGATTAGGTGTTTTACTATACTAAGACAATGAGAGTAACCGAGAGCAACCCGTGTTTTACCTCAGCCGAAATCTCAGCTCGGCCAAAGTCATTTACACTGATGTCGAAAAGCTTTGTATACTTTGTTATTCCGGCAACAAATTACGCCATTACATGTTGCCTTTGGTTACTTAGATAATCAAGCAAACAAATGTTATTCGGTATATGCTGACACGATATATCATTAAGGATCAGATCGAAAAGTGGACTATGGCTTTGTCAGAATTCACTTTCCAGTATGTGCCCCAAAAGGCAGTTAAGGGGAAAGCTCTAGCAGACTTCTTGGAAAGCTCTAGTAAACTTCTTATACGCTAACTCCTTAACCGAAACATTCTCTGGTATCACGTTCAAACATATTTCCAGGGCAAAAATGAGTGACACCAATAAACTTGCCCAAATCACCTCTTGTGCACAACTTTCGAAAGGCAAGATGAGGTGTGTAATAACGTGGAAAATGGCTACTCTTGACTCTAGTTAATCAACAAGCCAACCAGAGAGACAACTTAATTAGGACTCGACTAATATCTTTGCCACCATTGGCAGAGTACAGAGTACCAAAATATATCTACGTCGTAGATGTGATACCACCAGACTGGAGAAGACCAATCATGCAATATCTTAATAATTCAGGGGGAAACATGATCCAAAGATCAAGTATTATGCTACGAGGTACGACATATATCAAAATGAACTCTCCATATAAGGTGAAGATGGCCTTCTATTGCTATGTCTTAAGCAAATTGAAGCGACCCAAGTAATGAAGGAAGTGCATAAAGGGATCTGTGGTGCTCATTAGTCAGTCCAGAAAATAAGATGGCTAATTCGATGACATGGTTATTTCTAGCCAACTATTTGAAAATATTGTATTGAGTATGCACAAGCGTTCATCCAATGCTAGTTACACAACCCTGTACACTAGGTTTCTGTTGAAGAATTGCATTCAATAGTAAATTCGTGGCAATTTAGATGATGGCTCATAGACGTTTTCAGGGAAGATTCTTCCCACATTAGGTGCGGCCAAACATGGCTAGATCCTAGTAACTACTAACTACTTTACAAAATGGGTGGATTGTAACGAGGTTCTGTATCCTTCAAACAATTAATACTGATAATGTCATAATTTTTACGGCCGAATGATTTAGACATTACGCATCGAGTCTTAAAATCAAGTTGGAATAGTCAACGTCATATTATCTTGGGCTAATGGATAGGCCAAAGCCAGTAATAAAGCTTTGGTAGGCATATTGGAAAAGATGGTCAGGGAAAAACCTGGTTTGTGGGTATGAAGCAACATTCAGGTATGATGCAATCTTGCCATTGAAAATAAGTGTTAACTCGTTATAGGTCACCAAGTACACCCAATTATTGATTGGAGAATATACACAAGGAATGGTGCAAGAATTATAAGACTTAGAAGAAGCAAGCAATCTTTTTATGGCTAAAAAAAAGATCTCCGAAAAAGCGTATAACAAGAGGGTTAAGCAAAAGTCATTCTGCGAATGAGACTTGGTATGGAAAATAGTTTTGCCCACTGGAACAATGGATCCAAACATGGAAAATGGTCTACAAAATGGGAAAGGCTTTTTATTATTCACAAAGTTCTCGGAAATGGGGCATATCAAAACTTTGGAGTCTTTCTTGCCTCAAAACTTTGCCCGCCAAAACACTTGGCCTAATGTTAAGCCATTAAGCCTTCGTCGATTACAGCATCCAGAAAGAGTTGATTCTGTAGTTGGGCCACAAGATGCCAGTTTTGCTAACATATGCAAAGCTAAACCCGCACCATGCCCAAGAAGATCGAGTAAAAGCACAAGGTGGCGAAATCCTACAACCTTTGAATAGATGACAGTCCTAGCAGAAACCGAATGATGAAAGGTGAAGGTGTCCACATCGAGAATGACGCTAGTGCAGTCTTTTGTAGCTGTCTCGATCAAGAAGATAATATGCAATGAAGTTCTGACTATGCTATAAGAGCCTAGCCAATTCTTAGAATTGACAAAGATGACTTCCAGTTGTTGGCTTGTGAAACTCATACTGTCGGCACATGAGACCAAACACTACTGGAATTGGGCTTTGCGAGGCTTGCCCAAAGATTTTTTTAAAGGGCGGGTAAGGAAGATTGGCCCTCATTGTTTTTTTAATAGAGTTGGGATAACATGAGAAAAACGTATTAAAGTTTTAGAATTAGACGTTGGCAATTTCATTAAGCATGGCAGAATGTGAGATAGAAAATGAGCCTTCACGGTTTTTATAGACAAGTTATTGAGAAGCTATAGGGCTTTTGTTTGGGAGAATCGAGGGGATATCCTTGAGATATGTCAGGCTTGCGCTACCCAAGGGCTTTTCTAAAAGTGGCGATTTGATTCTTGAGGCAGACCTATTAGAGGAAAATACTTTTTGATGGCTCTATATAGAAAGTTGTGGCACGTGAACAGTTGAAATTTGAAGAGTCGCTTTTAGAATCTGACATGTGGCAGAAATAAGGGAAATATGTGTCAGTAAAGGCGAAGTGTGTGTGCGAGCTGGGACCGGGACATTTACTGCAAGATAGTGGGCAATTTAGAAAGAAAAAAATATTCGCTTCTTAAAAACCTTCAGGTGAATTATCCATGGTTAAGGGTTCCAGAAGCGAGGGGGCAATGCTTGGGCTTGAAATGACAGTTTGGGTTGACATAAGAATCGTGAACCTCGGTCCAATGGACTTCCTCCAGGCCAATGGGTGTTCAGCTCACAAAGAAGGCTAAGTTGAGTCCTACACAAGTTGAAATTGCCAAGAGATTAAGCTAATATGCGTTATCCCATGGATTAGAATGCCCAAGTAATTGGATAAGATGAATAAGTCTCATAATGAGATCAAATTCAGAGTTGGAGTAAAAAGGTTGAGGCATGTTGGAGATGACGTTTTGGTTACTAAAGGACAAGGGAATATTCAAGGAGATGCCGAACAAGTACAGTACTATCAGAACTCTGCCTCGGCATGCTTTTTTTTTTTTTGCAGGGGCTTCATCTATTCATCTATAAATAGAAAAGGTTTTACAATTCAAGATGCCCTTTTGAACTCAACAAACAACTCAAAAAGCTCTACGCGAAACCCTTTTCAAACCCTTGAGAAAAAACCCTTTTCAAACCCTTGAGAAAAACACTAACTATCCTAACTCTCTTGTTAACACATCTTTAGTTCAGACAAGTGAATACCACTGTATTGACATCTGACGACATTTTTCAGCTTGGACTAGCAACATTGGAGCCGTAAAACCAAACAATTGAGGAGCACCTTCATTTTGAACTAACAACACTGCAATTGATTGGTTGGTTATCTATCAAATTTCGACGAACGAATAATTCCCTATTCTCTCGTCTCAAGTGGTCATCTCATCTGCTTTGACGAAGCGAGGTATTCCCAAGTTACCCCTTGTTCGGCACAACGAAAGCCGAACCAATTATTGAACTTTCCAATGATCTAGTAACGTTAAAGGGCGAGACTTGTTCCTTCCTCAGCCATAATCACTCCGATGCAGAAGTCAGCAGCACATTTGATAGGACAACCATCTCCATTCTACTCACCTGACTGAGCTCGGTTGCGAGTTGGCACCCCGCATTCACAAGAAGGACGTAGTTAGCTCATAGCAACTATGTCTAAGTGCCACGTGGGCTTTTATGGTGAACAGTTAGGTAGTTATTTAGAGTATTAAAGGCTAATTTAGAATCAATTATAAAGGTTGGGTAGTTATTCATACCTAACCCTAAAAAGAATGGTCATTGATTACGATTCGTTGAAATGTGCGGGATTGTTCGTGTCTTTCATAAGCTACCAGGTACCTACGGTCCGATTCCTGTCAATCGATTTAAGATGATGATTTGGTAGGATCCAATATTAGAAGATTTGGCAATTTTTTCTACATTTGATGAAATACACCTTTTCTACATTTCATTGATACAAATACACAGACAATTATGTTCATTTCATGCTATAATTTTCACGAATTTTAATTTCATAATCAGAAATCTTAATTAGGGATGGTTTTGTCAAGATCCAAAATATGGGATTTACACCATTTCAAAAGTAACTACCAAAGCTACTTGACAACACACTTTTAGTAGCCTTACAAGGGTATACGTTTCATGCTTTAAAGTTTCCCTTTTTTTTTTTTGTTTTGTTTGTTTTGTTTGTTTGTCTGTCTGTCTTCCAGTATATGTGCTATTGTTAATAGGTAAAGGATGTACATGCCTTTTGATAATGACAAAAACTTATAAAACATAGGTAGTACTTGCACATATGTTGTACTTACATATAGGCTCTAACATAAAATTTCATATTATATTGTACTTGTACATACGACGTTAGGGTCGGCTCTGAAGGAGTGCAGGTGGTCCACCCAAAGCGAGAGAGGATCTCAAGGATCCTCCAATCACATTCGTTTATTGTATATCATGCAGTCAGTTTTTGTTAGGTATTATTTATATTCAATTTTAAATAAAAAAAATTTACAATAATTTTTAACCGTATGATGTATGATGAACATATGTAATACAAGGAAGATCCGACTGGGATCCTCTTAAACCCAAGGCCTCAAATTTTGAAAAGCCCAAAATAATTAACGGGATACAAATATATAGGTTATATATGTTGGATAATAAAATACCAAATTTTGCGCTTAACACAATTGGTGTTTCTTCGTTCAATTTCACACGAGGTTAGAGCATCTCCACCCATTCCTCAATTACCCTTGAAATTGTGTTGAATTGCCCCCAATC
>JADOBS010300652.1:0-10985 GCA_015708375.1 Cydonia oblonga | reverse complement strand
TGATGACTACTCTTCACAATACACTTACTCTACACATAGAGATGATGAAGATAGTGAAAAATTTGAACCTCATAGGAACTCTATGTGGTACTAAGTCACTCATGTATCTTACCATGCAATGTATAAAATGTAAAATATTGTACCAATTCATTATATATAAATGATTATGGTGTGTTTAAATTTCTTTCATTAATTACTACATATTTTCTACACACACAATGTTTGCTAGCTCGTTATATAATCAACTTAAATAAGTTAAATTCATCATGCAATGCATTTCCTTCCAATTTTTTTTGATAAACTAATAGATAATTGACTAAATAAACATCCTGCAAAGTTTCAATAAAAATTTCCAAGGTTTTCTTACAATTTCCGTGGTTTTTATTCAATTTTTATCGATATTGATAATATCCTGATATTTCCATCGATATTTCCGTGTTTTTGGACTACCGATATTTCCAATATCATCGATATTTTATACCTTGGTTATGTCCACTTATATCGATATTTAAACATTTGTGGTATTCGATCAGTATCAATTGTAATAGTATTATCTTTCAGCTCAGTTAAGACAAATGCCACTAAACTAAATAATGATTAATGCGATGTGATCTTCAGTTTGCTATGGTGGAGTAGTTTTTTTTTTTTTCCTTAACAAATAATATTATCTATATTAAGAGGATGAGGGAATGAACTAATTCTCACAATTGGCTAATACTAATGTGGTTCAAATTCGCCTTTGATGAGAATCGATCTTAAAACCTCTTATTTACAAGTGAATTATAAAATAAGTCCTCCTTTTAATTAAAAACTAAAACCAATAAATTGTCAATAATAGAATTGCATGAAAGAATGGCATTGAGGGCCAAGAGGGCAAAGTGCCAAATCACAAATGAACAGGACACTTGAGAATCCAGCCTAGCCGTTGAATGCAACGCACCACCGGCAAAATCCCAAATGGACGGCTGAGATTGTCTGGTGAGTTAAAAGCCACCGTAGGATGGCCATCTCTCACACACGTCGTTACAGCTCACGCGCGGTTGGTGGACGTGGTGGGGTGTCCAGGTTGGCCTAACGTGAGACCAATCATGTTGCGCGGTCTTGCCACGTCAGCGGGAAAGACAGCAACACCACCTGTGAACCCCACACCCAATAAAAACACAGAACAAACGTTCTCCAACAGTAACCTCCTCCGGCTGTTTTCAATCATTGGTTAACTTGTTGTTTGACCATTTTACCCCTTACAGTTTATTCCATTGGAGTATGCTGCCTGACCATTTTACCCTTTTGCTTGTTTTTGGTTGCTATATATATTTTTTTTATTAAAAAAAAAATTCAATTAGTGGCTTCGTTACGATAGTCTATTTGTTCGAGGGTCGATAAGACTCAGAGAGGCATTTCAGCCTTCCTATAAGGACCATCATAAGATTCACTAGCGCTAAAAATCAAACTGATGACCTGTCGTGTGTAATACGGGTCTGTAATTCATCCTCACTACTAGGTCACCCTGTGCGTGCTATGTTTGATTAATCTCCACTTAGTGGATAATAATTAATTTTTTTCTTTTGTTAATATTAATATATATTCATCAGATTATCTGTCACACCCATAATTGAAGGAGATTGACAATGAAATAAGAAGTTTCCTTGATTAATTAGTCAAATTAATTGAGTAATGCTCTTGATCGTCCTTGTAAAGTGTGGAGGATTTGGGTCATGATGGGGATAGTCTACACCATCATGTATGCTGGAGAATTTGGATATCCACTTCTTCCATTTTAATTAGGCTTTTAATTATTGATAAATTATATTTTGTACCCTTGTAGTTTAGGACAAACTATAAAGGCGCCCTTGTAATTTGGTTCATGTTTTTTAGAAATTGACACTTTACTACCCTGGAAGTGACAAATTGTTCTACTATTGATTCTTTAATTCGCTGAACTAGTTCCAGATCTGATATGTCCAAACCAAAACTGAAATAGCGACTATCAGAATGGCCAAATTGGAGCCAATCTCAGAAAAAGAACTAATAACAAAACACTGTTGGTGTTGTAGTGGTTTGGTGCCAGACACTCAATGTAGGAAGTTTAGGGTTTGAATTCTCAAGACTCATACTTTTAAGTTTTGACACATTTTCCATAATTTTTGTCAGTTTAACTGAATTGACGACTCAAGATTTTGGAAATACGTTCAACGACTACGCGCCCAGCTTGTTTGGTATGTAACTAAACCGAAATGACCGGAAACTAACGATTAAATGGTTAACAAACCAAAATTCTTACAAAATTCGGTTGGTTTTTGAAGAATACTAGTTGTCCACCAAGAATTTCTAGTTTGGTAACTATCAACCTAGTTGAAAATTAGAAGTCTATCATATTTCCAAGTATTCATTTACAGCAACCAGAAATCCTCAAAATATTCGACTCTTATCTACCGAATATAGTTTAGGAATATCATCATCATAACTCGTCACAATCTAGAGTTCATCATCTTTCATGGTGAGGAAAATCACAAGGATCGGGAAATTTTACAATATTGGGTGGTGTAGGCAATAGTAGTACCCTAATCAAAACTGACAATATCCTTCCCAAAGAGATGCCAAATTTTCGATGGAGATGTCACTATGCATATTTAACATAAAAAATTATTTCAATAAAAATGTTATATGCTAACTGGATTTGAAACCTTTGTGATTATGAGTCAAATTTATTTTTTATTAGTTTAATGGTGGGTCCCTTATTCGGTTGGAACATATCTTTTTTAGTCATATGCATTTCTTTTTATTAAAAATGAAAATTTCAGGCTACTTAGTACTACAGTATGGTGATATCTCTTCACTTGTAAGTGATATGTTAGGTTCAATTCGCGCCAAAGACAAATTTGAACCACATTATTGTTAGCTCATTGTGAGGTTTAGTCCACTTCCCTATCCCTATAGTATAGAAAATATCGTTTGTTAAAAAAAAATGAAAATTTCAGTAATTGAGGATTATACTCATAAGTCAAACCGACGTCTTGTCATCTCAAAAATCATTTTCGTCTAGCCAAGTGTCATGACTGATTCAACAGTCGGAAACTTTTTCCTCTTTAGAAATCAAATTTTCCCTCCAAAACTCAAAACTATTTTTCCATAAATGGTAAAAAAAAATGCTTAAAATTTTGCAGAAAAAAAAAAAACAAATCCACAATTTATTTGCCATAACCTCATTAGAGAGGAGAAATTTTTCAGGTGTATCGGAAAAATGGTCCAATACACAAAATGTTATAATACAATTAGGTTGACATTTGAACAACCGGACCGTATTTCTAGCACACTGAAAAATCTTTCATTAAAGACGAGAGAAACATCCTAATGTGGATTTTCTTACCTTAGCAAGAATAACTCTTGATACCTTCCAACTTCTTCACATACCCCTCTGTCACCATTCGGAATTCAAAAACTTGCTAGTAACTTCCATAGTGGCAGTTTAGTCATTTTGCTACTATTTCCTATCTCTATCCACTCCATCGACACAATCCTCTCTCTCTCTCTCTGGGATTTATCGAACCAAACCAGAGCGTGCGACACCAACTCCCTCCATAGCTTTCAAGTTCCAACCATCAGAAGCACTTAACCATCACAAAGTGCTTCTAATCCAAAGGCACAATCAATATATTCCTATACTCTCTGCTTTGTTCCTATCTTCTTGTATCATAATTCAGTTGTAGAATTTTGCTTCCATTGCTCTTTGGTCTCGCTATCAATCACTCTTTCAAGTGCTTATTTAAGTCGTTTAATCACAAATTCAAAAACCCAAGTTCGGGAACTGCCTGATAATCTCTGTAAGTTCTTATTTTCTGTGATCCTTAGTGATTTTACCTTAAATTCTTAACCTTTGAATTGCTTATTTTGTTGGGTTTCTGCGTTTTCTTTGTTTCTGTTGCTTACCCTATTCTTGGTATTTTTGATAACTTTGCATATATTGCTGATTTGCTAAAAATGTTAGTGCACAAGAACTAAATCCATGATACTCAGAGTGTTGTTTTTCATACTTAATTCCTGAAAAAAAAAAACTCTAGTGACAATCTTAGTTGACTGATTATACAATTTGTTTATTTGGTTGGATTGGTTTTCTTTTTCTTTTGATGCAATTCCGAGCCGCGTATTTTCCATTAAAGGCTTGGTGGGAATGGGGATTTTGTAAACGTGATGGAGTGTTGAGTGTAAAATGGTTAGCTTCTATTGCTGTGCAGATGTTTGTTTTTTAAACGAATTTCGCAGAACTGTTGGAATGTTGAGGATTATGTGTTGTGGGTTGGAATGATATACATTATGGTCTCAGAATTATCAAGCGTTTCATGACTGAAATTATGGGAATTCTTTCCCAGTTGGCTATGTTAGGATCATTTCATCATATAAAATTTCATGGTGTTTTTGGTTTGTAGTTTGTCGTGCTACAAATTGTGCTTTACATTCTCTTTTGGATGGAGGGGTAAGGCCAGCCAAATAGAAAAATGAATGTCTCGATGGTATCTCCTCATCTTGTTTTTTGGCACATTGGGAAATAGCAGAATAAACTCTCACCTTTCGAGAGCCTGAAAAGATGTTCGTGTGGGAGTGTTTTTGTAGAAGATTTTTGTATTTTAAAAGTTTCATCAAAGGCTCTAAGTGATTCTCGCTTGAAAGTGCTTTTATTTTCATTGAAAGCACTTTTAAATTTTCACCACACACTATGGAAGTGATTTTGGCACTCCGGAAAATGATACGAATTGTTTTGACATTGAGTTCTTCTGGGGAGGATAGGATACTCAACCATTCATGTACGTTGCCTGCCTGACTATGTAGAATTCTGGATGTCTTAGTATTGTTATTTCATACCCTTGTTATGTCTTACTGGTATAAAGTTGTATCATTCATGTTAATCAAAATGGTATTAAAGATAAGATTTTTTGGTCTTTTTTTCCCTCTATTTTTCTGTGTCATTGTTCGATATTATTATTAGTTGTGTGATTTTACTGGACTAAGCCAAATGTTAATCTCTTTCATAGTAGAACTATTGTTTGACTTGCTTACACAAACATTTCATTTCTTGAAGTATTTCACAAATGGAGTCTGAAAATGGGGTTGCATTCGAGGATGAGAGTTGTCTTATTGAGGAAAAACATGTAGATGTATCAGTACCGGATTTGAGCAAAAAGGGCAAGAATGCTGATGGTAATATTGAAGTTCCTGCTGTGAAGGGAATATCTGAACCTGTGACAAAAGATGAAAGCATTAACTCTTCTGAAGTTGCAGTTGCAGCCATTCCACCTGGTAAAAATTCAAAAACTACAAAGGTACTGCATGCCAGAATTCCTTGTCGTTTTGAGCTAGTTCTCTTATCAATTTCATGACACACATGTACCAATGCTCATTTCTACTTTATATTGTCTATTCAGAATCCTCATGCTCCGAACAATGGTCTGTCAAATAGCAAACCGGCCAAGGATAAACCTATTGTGAAAGGTGCAACTCCATTCCCGCGTAAGGAGAGGGCAACACTTTCTCAAAGTCTTTCTTTTCCAGCAAGAGGATCTCGTACAGATCCTATGAAGAAGAGCATTGATGTGTACCCAGTGAAAACAGAAGTTAAACACGCCCGAGGAAATGCAACCAAGGCTGAGGCTCCCATTTCAGTTTCTCGTCTGAATAATCCAACTAGGCGTGCATCCACAGGAGTTCATTCAAAGGATGGGAACTCCACTGGTGGAGCTTCCATTAAGAGGACTTCTTTAGCATCAATATCCAGCATTAGATCCTCTCCAGTAAGACATTTTCAAGTTTTTGCTTCTGTATTTTACTCCTCTTATTATCTTTCTTAAGTATAGCTAATCCCTGCTGTTAATTGCATCAGCCTGGCAAGTCTGGGTCTGTGGATACATCCGCCAATAGCCCATCTGATGTGATCCGGTAGGCTACAACCTCGATTCAGTACACGAGTTTACTTAACCTTTATAATTTTGGTTCAAACATTACAGATCGTTGTGCTGTTCACTTATGTGTAACCTGCGCATAGGAAAAAATTACTCCACTGAAAGTTAATTCTGCTTAATGATATTGATTAGTCATTTTATGATGTTTTGTGTGATAACAGATCAGTTGATCAAAGTTTAAATGCTGTAAAAACAACTCAGCCAATCAAAGAGGATGATGATGCTCACTCCGTTGCTTCGTATGCCTCATATCCTAGAGCATTATTGCTTCTCATCTCTTAGTCTTTACTGCCAGTATCTGAATTATTTATCTGTTGTACTGATGCTTGCCTGAATTCTGTATTATATCAAAAGTACTTCACCTAGTGGCCGGAGGATCAGTGCTTCTGGGTTTTCCTTCAGGTTGGAAGAACGTGCTGAAAAACGGAAGGAGGTTGGTAAAACATACCTCTAGTTTCTGATCAAGTTACCACTATTTTCAAAAGCTTGAAATATCGAAAACACTCCCTCTCATGTGGGTCTCGATCCACCATTAGAGTGCTGGAATTGCATCCTCCCAATATATGGAATTCAACTTATTGGGAGGATCCAATTGCAGGCATTTTGGATGCAGGATCTGTTGCTCAACTACCGTGATAAAGTTTTCTGGTTCCATTCTCAGAAGCTTAACCTTTAGGTTGTGGGATAACAGTTACCGAGATAAAGTTTTCAGTTCGTATCACTAACGAACCTTATTCATTGTTCATCAGTTTTTTACAAAGCTAGAAGAGAAGATACAGGCTAAGGAAGAAGAAAAAACTAACTCACAAGCAAAATCAAAGGTGTGGAGACTAGTTTACAGCACTCCGACAATTATACTCTTGTTGTTCTTGATGTATTGACTTGTTTAATTCTAATTTCTGTTTCATATATTCATTATATTTTCCATATATTTATTTTGCAGGAGAGTCAGGAAGCAGAGATCAAGCGACTAAGGAAGAGCCTGACGTTTAAGGCAGCGCCCATGCCAAGTTTCTATAAAGAGCCTCCTCCGAAAGTTGAACTCAAGAAGGTAACTGTTACTCTTCTCCCATCTCTGTTTCATGTTGTTTGCTTTTGTATAGCAACATTGAACGTGACTCGTCTCTACCAATCAATTCAGATTCCAACCACACGGCCAAAATCTCCGAAGCTTGGAAGGAACAAGAGCTCCATTTCCTCACTAAACAATTCTTCAGAAGTTGGGGTGTCTCTTAGCCCACGTCTGAATCGAGAACTGAATAATTCAAAGAAAGGATTAAGGACTAAAAGCGAAAAGGACGTCACAGATCCAAAGAAGCCTATTAAAAAGTCTGAAACTAGGCTTCATTCTCAGGAAACTGCTGCTACCAAAACCATAGCAAAGGGTACCGAAGAAGAAACACATGACCAGAAAGCGCGCACTGGAAAAACTGAAGAAGCTCAGGACCAATCAGGGCATCTTTTAGAATTCAAAGATGAGATAGAGCCTGCAGTGAGTGTTGGCCAGATCGAAGAACCAGTCCTCGGTGCACCTATCCCCGAGATCATGCCCCATGAAGTTTCGGTTGGAGTTTGACGACATACTTGTGATGCCGATGCATTGTGTTCATATAGTCTTGAAAGGTTGCTGTGAATATGGAACCATCGTGGGAATACTCATGAAAGTCGTGTATTGATATCTTTAAAGGTCAAATGTAGTTTGTTTGTTCTTTCAGTCATCAAATTACTGTGGAAGTTTGAAGACAATAATGTTGTCTTCAGTGATCTATGGATTATGAGTCTTTCATGTATAATTGATGATTTCTTTTTCTCCCTACATATCAAAAGGCTAGGAACTTGGAGCGATTTTTCTTGAGTACCTGTAGACACTCGATGATGTGTTTGACAATTACATCCAATGGTGTAAATTAGTGATCCATGACTATTGGATCAAATCCAAAAATGGTCAAATATGCGTCCACGCTTAGTGTTTGCAAGTACTAAGCACTCAAGAAAAATAACCTGAAACCATTTTTCAGGTTATTGTTTCTCCCCGCTTTCCCAATTTGCATTAAACACCATGTCTAAGAATTAGGACTACAGCCACTTAGTATCACGGTCTAAAGGTATTCTTCTTTACTTTTTCAAATTATTGTTTCGATTTCCACAAAAGACGAATTTGAACCACATTATTGCTAGTTTACTGTAAGGCTAAGCTCACTCCGCCCCACTCCCTCTAATGTAGATTATCACTTGTTGAGAGAAAAAAAAAAAATGGAACTTGGATTGCATATAGGCCTTTGACCTTGGAAGCCGTTCTTAAGACACTGCAAGTTTCTTGAACCGGTGATAAAAGCTCATCGAGAAATGAACAAGCTCAAAATCCTCTATGAAACACAACAAAATTGGTGGGGGATTTGAGTTCCCACCATATTGTGCTAAGTCACACAATGGGTCAACACTAGGTATCAAACTTAACAAAAATATTATACATTCTCGTCATCCATGTTAGTCGAACCTTCGACTTCTTACTAACAAGTATTACTACACCGCAGTATTATTTAGAGATGATGCAATTGGATAAGAAACATTCGCCGCAATCAAAATATGCACAACATAAAAGGCTATCCACTCGCATTATCACTCATGTGTACGGAGAGGCTAGTTAGAGATGATGCAAATATTTGTTGGTAATAAGCATATGGTCTGTGAAACATCCAAATCCAAGCCGAAATACAAAGTGTTGAATCATTGCATCAACCTCGAACTATAAGTAAACAAATCCTTAATGCCTATCTTCATTAACATTTGAAGTGCTCCTCTTTTATAATACCTGGTTTTCGCAACATGAAAGGACAGACATGTCTCGCATTCAAGGGTATATCCGACAAATTCTAAATAATGCGTAAATAACAAAAACGCATACAAAATTTTCCTCCCTGCTTAAATTTTTCTTGCAGCCTCTTAACGGTTGGCCTTGGCAACTCTTTCAATCTCATCCTTCTTCTTGATTGCATAACTGCACATAAAACACCACCAATCGTCAGCGAAGAAACAATGAACCAAGGGAAAGGAATGCAATCAGACTGCATAACTCAAATGGAAAATAAAGAGACAATAAAAAAAACTTTGGAGAAAATAACATGTAATAGGCAAATAAGCGCAATACCTGTTCGAGGAACCTTTGGCAGCATTAATAAGCTCATCAGCCAAACACTCGGCAATAGTTTTGACGTTCCTGAACGCAGACTCACGAGCACCGGTTGTGAGGAGATAGATAGCCTGATTCACACGCCTCAAAGGCGAGATATCCAGAGTCTGACGCCTAACAACTCCAGCAGATCCAATACGAGTTGCATCTTCACGTGGACCACTGATTGTCACGAAGAAGACATACAACATGAGAGAAAACAAAAACAAATATACAGAATAGAAAAGAAGAAGGGTCATATCCATCGTAATCCCGACAGATAAGAATCAACATGTAATCAGGAAAACTATACTAAAGGGCACATGAGCTTGCAAAGGCCCCTATAGCAACTTACTATTGAATCCTCTTAGTAAACAGTAACTGCCTTTAATGAACAGTAAATGTTTTTTGCATCTTCACCCCTAAACTGAATAACCATGACAATAGGTAATAAAATATTAGTATTTTTTATTTTATAAAATAATACAAAATAATTCTATTTGTAATTTCGGATAAGATTTTAAATCGTTCTCATTGCGACACGTGTGACTATCCGAAAAAAAATTTTGATGATAGATTTTGATAAGATTTGTATCCAATGCCGTTATGCCACGTGTTGTTACCCTTTCAGAATCGTTAATGATAGATTTCCGATAAGATTTTTAACTAATCACGTCGCGCCACGTGTCACAATCTATTTACAATATTTCATGATAGATTTCAATCAAATTTTTAACGAATGATGGCATGTCACGTGGCATTATTCACAACCTAATCCTTTATTTTTCCTTCATATAACCCACCATCCATCCTAAGAAATCACACACCAAAATCAAAATCTTTATCATTATTCATAGTTTTTACTTCCTTCTTACAATGTCTTATTCAAAGATGTTGTGGGAAATCGATGAGTAAGAGAAAAAATTGTTTAGGCAAGGGGAAGAAATGTTCAATCTCCAGGTGGGCGAAAATGAGATGGAAGAGGAAAAGGATGAGGAGCGTAGAAGCAGAGATGATGAAGCAAGAAGCTAAAGAGCTTTACATTCCCGTCAAGTCATCCAAGCTATGACTCAGATCTCCAAGCCCAGCCGTTCCGCAAACATTGATAGAAGCAGGCAACGACGAGGTACTGATCTCTTGGACGATTACTTTGTCCGTAACAGCCTTGAAGCGTACTTTAGACGTCGTTTTAGAATGGAACGACATCTGTTCAACTAACAGCAATCATGATTCTTACTTTTTGCAAAAAAATGATGCTTTTGGTGTTATGAGTCTTATTCCTGAGCAAAAAATTACTGCTGCCTTACGGATGCTTGCATATGAAGCATCTACAGACCAAGTGGATAAGATAGTGAGGATGGGGAATCAACCATTCTTAAGTCCCTGATGAGGTTTTGCTCTCCAATCAAATTTATCTACACCACAGAGTACCCCAGAGACCCACTGAGATGAACTTGTAAAGGCTTCTAAAGAGGACGAGAGGTGCGAGGTTTTCCTAAGATGATTGGAAGCATCGACTGTATGCACTGGACCTGGAAAAATTGTTCAAGTGCATGGTAAGGAGTTTATGGAGACAGAAAATGAGCAAAAAGTATCATTTTAGAGGCAGTAGCATCATTTGATACATGGATTTGACACTTTTTTTATGTGTTCCGGGAGCTCAAAATGACTTCAATGTCGTAGCTCAATCTCTAGTGTTCAACGATGTCCTGCAAGGAAAAGCACCAAGAGTCACGTACTGGGTCAACGGACATAAGTACCACAGGCCCTACTACCTAGCAGACGACATTTACCAAAGGTGGTCATCGTTTGTCAAAACAGTGCCACTTCCACGAATTGAAAAGAAAAAACACTTTACAAGCTGT
>JADOBS010300651.1:0-10984 GCA_015708375.1 Cydonia oblonga | reverse complement strand
TTGCGGGCCTAGCCATGAATGAATGCTTCGCTTGGAAGGCTGCTCATGTTGATTATCAGAGTGTGGCCCTAACTGTGAGTGTATACTTATCCTCGGGCTTAGTCGAGAGTGCACGCTCCTTCAAGCGCTAAGACAAGAGTATACGCTATCTCGGGGGCCTAATCAAGAATGTACTTTACTCGAACGCTCGGGTCGTGGCTGGTCGAGTGGTTGCTTGCCAGGACGCTGCCTGAAAGGTTTGTCTGCGTCCTACTTCGGGATACCTTGTCCTGGGCACGTTGGATCTCGGTGCGTTGCAAAAGTTGATCCACCAAGGTCGTCTATTGTGCAAGGGCGCTCGTCAACTCTATGACTTGTCGAGACAAGTGTCGTTCGCCATTTAGATTAGAAGAGCTTGGAAGGAATGTGCCTCCTTAAGCAGTGGAAGTATAGTAGATTCCAGGCGTGAGATTTGAGTTGGGAAATGTCAAATCCGTGGAGAAATATGGTGAAAATGCCCTCGGCTCGATGGTTGCTCTGGATGGTTGAGATATTTTGGGGCCGACTTGAGCTGCTTAGGAAATCATAGGAGCAGGCATGGCTGTGGAAGCAGGTACCGCCGCGAGAGCAGACTGGGCCACGAGAGTGGGCTGCTCAGCGGGAGCAGGCTGGGCCACGAGACTAGGCTGCTCGACGCGTGATGCTCGCGAATGTGAGGCTTGGGCTCGGATTGGCAACACATTGGGCTCGTGTTGGGCATGGAGTGACATGGCTCGGGCCGTGGCTTTAGTGGCATGGGCTGTGGATAGCACGGCTTGGGCCATGGTGGTGGAGCCATGGACCTCGCTGCGGGTGATTGCTGTGGTGGCCACCGCAGTGGTTGCCATGGTGGAGCCTTATGGTGGTGGTGCCGCTCCCCCTAAGATCACATTTAGTCTCGTGGATCGCCGCGGTCCTATTTCTTGAATATTAGAATTTTCACTTGTGGAATTTTCTAAATTTCTAGCCATTGTATTTCTCTTTTACGTTTTATCAAAGAATCTTGGCAAATAAAAAATTCTAATAATAAGAACGTATGAAAAATACATGTAGACTAGAAAATAGAGAAAATAGAGAAAAAACCTTTTTGCGCGAGAGTCTTCTACGAGTGTGAATCTTAACTCTCAATGAAAGCACCAATTTGTGGATGCAAATTTTTGCCTCCTTCGTCTTGGACAAGATCGCACCTACAAAACAATTAACACCTTAGGGTCAAGGCCAATAGCAGCCCCTCCCCCGACCCCCCTGCCGTTCATCGTGGGCGCGTGAGGCTCTTGGCCTTGACCCTAAGGTGTTAATTGTTTTGTAGGTGCAATCTTGTCTAAGACGAAGGAGGCAAAAATTTGCATTCACAGATATCTTATGCATCATTCATTTTGTCACAAGTAGAGGTGGACGTTGAACCTGTTGGTCATATAGTGGAGTTATCAGGGTCCCAGAAGTACAAGAAGATCAAGTACGGAGATTATCTGGGTAGCTCCTTGAAGGGGAAACTTAAGGGGAAATCACACATTGAAACGGCGAAGATTGAAAGTTGAACAGAAGGAACAAAATTAATCAAATAAATGCTGTTGATAATATGAAAGTTATTTTCTAAAACCATATATTGGTTTGGCTATCTTTTCAATTCATTGAAATTGATTTACTGAACAATTGATTGGCTTCCCATGATTCTTTTGAGTGAGATATTGTTATTTTCGTATTATACGTGATGTTGATTTTGATTTCTCTGTTGCTGTAAGAAATTCTATATATTTCCTCTTTTATTTGGATATGAAATATATTAATTAAAGTGATGTGGGCAAATATCTATATATATATATAAGGACCAAACCAGGATTAGAAATGGGGTGGGCTAAATCTTAAGCTAACTTTGTTTAATGAATAATCTAATATATTAGCAATTGTGTCATATTAATATTATTCCTCAAAATTCAATATATGCTAAAACCCATTTTGCCTTGAAATACTGTTCATAAGTACAGTGTTGTTTCGGTTTTACCCTCTCTTAGTTTATGTTATTTCAAGTTTGCCACTGTTTATATATGCCAAATATTTATTTCTCCATTTCTTCTCCTGCCTTCTCTCTTCCATGCTCAACTTGTGACGCCTCCCAACCATGACTATTGTAAAATGACCACTACACTCATCCGAACCACTACCAACCCATCCCTCTCACTCTTCTTAGTCAAGCTCTCGCCATTTTTGTCGTTCTTTTCGCGTAACCAATAGTTATGGTTTCAGACATATTTTCCAGCTACCCAATTCCTACCTATCGCCAGCGAATTGGGCTTCTCCGTTACCTGGAAACAACTTGTCTCACTCCCAGGAGATAAGGTATTGCATGTTCAATATTAGTTCATTTTAAGATGAACTGAAGGAAACTGTATAATCTGCATATGAATGCCCTTAAAATGGAGGGATTGTCCAGGGTTTTGTGTGTGTGTGTGTCGGTAACTTTGAATTTTCACCAGCATGAAAATTCTTATCTGCATCTACTCTTTTAGAGCATTATCTCAATACATACATAGTTCCTATTAAAATTTATTTACATAAGAAAATATAAGTGTTGGTAGCATAAGCAAATACATAACTTAATTATAAAAAACTCAACCTCTGTTAAGCTCTTTATCATTGAAAATACATAACTATTTCATCTACCATTTGCAATTAAAGTTGAACAATGCTTACTCCCAACGAATATTTGAATTCATTGCAGCAAATATTGGTTCAGTTGAATTAGCTATGTATTTGGTTTTGCTCTTATTTTGGGGTTTCTTTCAAAATTTGTAATAGTTGGAAAAAGGTGGTAGTTGTGGATGCAAATTTCCGCCGTCTTCAATCTTGACGAAAATGCACCGGCAAAACAATCATCACTTTTGATTAGAGACCTAAGCCTCAAACGCCCACGAGGTTGAGGGGGGTTAGGTCAACGGATCTCTGATGCCTAAGTTAGTTAGCTAGTTTCTCTGAGAGAGTAAAGTGTTTAGGCTTTTTAGGGTTGCAAAAAACTCTCTAAAATTGGTAGAATATGGGGTATTTATAGGGCTAGGGCCGGCCATATACAGTTTAATGGAGAAATATTCTCTAAATATTCCCAAAATATTTAATAGGAGATAATATCTTGAGATAATAGGGTAATAATCCTTAGTTGATTTAAATTAGGATTACTTACTTGATTGGAGTCAATCTTTAATTAGGAATGTATTAAAGATAGGATTTGGGTAATTAATCCTTATCTTTAATTCCTTTCCATGGGCAGGTGAGCTATGGGCAGGCGAGTTCAGCTGCTAGGTTCTTCAAAGAAGAAGAAGCCTGCCCATTTATTGAGGACAATCTTGTCCTTCTTGAATAAAAGTCCACGTGTCACCTCTAGAATGTTTGGGATTATTTTAGGCTCCACAAATGGCCCCACACCTACTGTGCTGCTTGCATGGAAAGGGTAGTAGGTGTAGAAATCCCAAGCTGCTTGGGTTTGTAGAGTTGTTTCCCAATTTGAACTTGATTTTCTTTCTTGAGTTGGAGATAGACTTCTTCTAAGAAAAGGAAAATAATTGCCCCCGATACTTATTTAACTCTGCCTTAAGTAGGGGATTAAATAAATTTGGAGAACAACTATTATTCCAACAAGAAAGAGAAGCCAGAGGATATTTTTTCTTCCCCCTCCCCTAGCGTTCTTCTTTTCTTGCCCTTGCGAATAGCCGTTCCTCGTTGTTTTTCTTCTTCTTCGTGCCGCACCAAGGTAAGAAAAATTTGAATTTTTTTTCTTGAATTTTTGGGAGCCTTAAGGCTTGAGGAATTGGCTTGGTAGGTGCCAAGGATGCATGAATGGCGTGGCAGGGAGGCCACAGGCTGTAGGTAGTGCGGCAAGGGTATTGGCTGGCCTGGGGAGACCGGCTTGGGGTAGGTCTCCATGGCTGCTGTGCTGGTGCCTGTGCAGCGGGAAGAAAAAGAGAGGGACCGGCATGAGCCATATTTGTGCTGCTTCTACTGGGCCGCATATATATATGCATCCATCTTTTCTTTTCTTTTCTTTTTTTTTTGAGTTACCTTCTAAATATTTTCCCTTGTACTTTTTTGTATAGACTTTGAGATGTCTTCTTCTGACCGCAAAAGTGACGAATATCCTCCACCTTTGTATCGTCAAGGTGGTTTTTCTGGCAAGGTGGGTTAGTTTAAGGCTACGCATGTCAAGATAAATTTCGACGAGCTATTTTGGGATTTTCTTGAAGTGTACAAGCATGTGATTTCGTCTGGGATTCGCGTCCAGCGGGTGAAAGATGATAGTAGCCATGAACCATGTGGAGAGGGTGCCTCTGCTAGGAAGAAAGCTATCAAATTCCACCCGTATTACTTTGTGTTGGGTTTCACTTTTCCCATGCTGCGTCTTTTCCAGAAGGTGATCTGCTTCATAAGATGCGCGCCTGCTCAGTCCTCCCCAAATGTAGTTCGTGCGATGGTGGGATTCTCAAACTTGACCAAGTTCTTTGATCTTGGCTTGACCATAAATGAGTTCTGGTACTTCTTTGAGATCGGCCACAAGGAAAGTGTAGAGCAGCTGAGGTCTTGTCATAGGTTGTTCGATGCTTCTAGCAAAGGTGATCATGACTGGGTGAGAGACACTTTGGAGGTGAGAGGAGAGTGGGAGTTTGACTCTTATCCTGAGCTGCGGGTCCCGACTACCTTTATTAGTGGTAAGTGAACTGCTTCATTCTTGTCCTGCTTGAATTTTTTTGTTGAGCTGCTCTATGACTTCAATTTCTTGATCGTCATTCTTACTTTGCGTAGATTCAGAGTTTGGCTCAACTCCAAGGACTTCGGCAGATATGAAGAAAGTGCACGTCGCTTGGGCATTCCTGCTGAGTACTGTGAATGGCATTGGTTGCTTAGCCTTCTTCGTCGAGAGAAAGGTGGTTTGCCTTTGAAGGAAGAGATAAAGAGGGTAAAGGATAAGGCGTTGGCTCGCCCGATCGTTGTTGTAAAGCATGCTGCCAACGAGGGTGGAAAGAGAAGATCTTCCTCACCTGCTTGTGAGCCTTTGGCCGAGAAGAAGCCAATGACTTTTTTTGTTGCTCGTGGGCTCGTCTGCTACCAAGAAGCTTGTTATTGATCTAACTTCCCCCAATGAGCGAAGAAGACCATCGAGCCTGAGCCTATGAAACCTGCTGCTCCGAAGGTAACTACTTCCATTGTTGAGAGACTTGCCCAGACAAATGGTTCGGTGGTGTCTCCGGTGTCCGGGTTTGTATCGAAGTGTCCGTCGGGAGCTAAGTCTGGATCGGCTTCTAAAAGGATCACTGCTATGAAGAGCAGGAAGTGGATTCTGCTGCTAAAGTGGTGCCTGGGCCTATTCCTTCTTCTATCATGACTGACTCGTCTGCTGAGAAGGGGAAATTTGCTCGCATGGGCAGTCTGGAGAATTTCCTGAGGTTTGTACGCTGCGGAAGGCTGACATGCTTGAGGACGTTGATGCATGCACCAAGTTTGTTGACAGTATTAGGAAAGTTGTCATCTGTTCAGACTTATTTGCCAAGCGTCCTGCCTACTCGATGAGGTCCTTCCTGATTGCTACAATACAGAAGACTTTGATCCTGGTAGCTGAGTCTATGCACGTTGATCATGATGTTGTCAAGTGTGCTAAAGAGGTCGAAGTGGCGTTGGTGGCTCAGCTTCACTCGGCTGCTGAAAATATTGAGAAGCTCGAATCTAAACTCGCCATTTTGAAAGAGCCTGATGTCTCTGCCCCCACTTTTTTGCAGTTGGAGATCGCTCTTGAGAAGGCCGCCCATTTGAATACCTAGGCTTAGTGCAACTCAAGCAATGTTGGAAGCTGCAGGGAAGGAAATCAGTCGTGTTTCTCCGATGGTTGAGAACCTTGAGCATGTCAATTTAGAGTTACGATCTGCTTGTTTTACCAAGGACGAAGAGCTTATCTTCATGCATGCTGAAATGTCTCATCTCAAGGAGATTGCCAGTAAGCTTGAGTCCAAGGAAATGGATCTGCAAGGTGCCTTGTCTGCTAGCGAGAACCTGAAAAAGAAACTGGATGAGTTGCAGGGTGCTCACACTAAGCTTGTTGAAAAGAATGTGCAGCTGAAGAATGAGAAAGCCGGTCATAAAGTGGCGCTTGCTTCTTGTCGAATTGATTTATACAAGCTTGGCTATGTAGATCATCTTTAGGACAGGCCGTCGGATTATGAGTTTTCCGAGAAGGACTTCGAGACTCTTTCCATTTCCCTAGTTGATCTGCTTGATTTCTCATTTAAAGCTGCCTTTGGTAGAGCAGCTGAAGGTCAGGCAATCCAGGCAAGGGCGACTGAGGATGAGCTGATGGAAGCTTTAGCTGCTGGGAATGGCACGGCTGCTGAACGCGTGGCAGTCGAGGAACCAGTGGTTGCGCAAACTGCTAAGAAGTAGTCTTTTTGCGTAGACTTACGAATTTTTCTTCTTTTCCTTTTTGTTCTGCTTTGCTTGAACTTTGTTGGCCTTCGAGCCTGTTTTTCAGTTTGCTAGAAATTTAATAAACAACTTTCCTTGCTTTTGCTTCATCCTTCTATTTTTCCATGTCTTTTGCGAAACTTTACCTTAGGTTGGGCGGCTGGGAGAGCTGCTTCAATGAAGCAATTAATCCCACGTCGTCACTTAGGTTTTAGCTTCGGCTTTGGGGCTTCGGGAGCCTTGCCTGCTTAAGGCGTTTTGCAAAACTTGCCGTATGATGGACAATTAAGTGGGCTACTCCGATGGAGCAATTAACTCACATGGTCACTTTAGGCTTCAATTTTGGCTTTGGGTAGCTTCGTAAGCTTTACCTGAAAGAGGAAAAAAGGCGAGATTTTTAACATATAAAGCTGTTAGCTGAGCTCATGCTTCTCGTAGGAAGCAGAGAAGGTCCGCACAGCTACTATAGTCGTGACACTCGACTTTAGTAGCTTCTTGAGCTTTGGCCCTCCCGGGGCACGTTGCGAGATTTTTGACTTATAAAGTTGTCAGTCGGACTCATGCTTCTTGTAGGAAGCAGAAGAAGTCCACGCAGCCACTATAGTCGTGACACTCGACTTTAGTGGCTTCTTGAGCCTTGGCCTTCCCGGGGTACGTTGTGAGATTTTTAACTTGTAGAGTCGTCGGCCAGACTCGTGCTTCTTGTAGGAAGCAGATGAGGTTTGAGCAGTTACTATAGTCGTGACATTTAACTTTAGTGGCTTCTTGAGCCTTGGCCTTCCTGGGGCACGTTGCGAGATTTTTAACTTGTAGAGTCGTCGGCCAGACTCGTGCTTCTTGTAGGAGTCGTCGGCCAGACTCGTGCTTCTTGTAGGAAGCAGAAGAGGTCCGCGCAGCCACTATAGTCGTGACACTCGACTTTAGTGGCTTCTTGAGCCTTGGCCTTCCCTGGGCACATTGCGAGATTGTTAACTTGTAGAGTCGTCGGCCAGACTCGTGCTTCTTGTAGGAAGTAGATGAGGTTTGAGCAGTTACTATTGTCGTGACATTTGACTTTTGGTGGCTTTTTGAGCCTTGGTCATCCCGGGGCACGTTGCGAGATTTTTAACTTATAGAGCTGTCGACCGGACTTGTGCTTCTCGTAAGAAGTAGAGAAGGTCTACGTATCTGCTATAAGTTGTGGCACTCAACTTTAGTGGCTTCTTAAGCCTTGGCCTTCTTGGGGCACTTTGTGAGATTTTTAACTTAGCCGTCGACTGGACTCGTGCTTCTCGTAGGAAGCAGAGGAGGTCCGTGCAGTTACTATAGTCGTGACACTCGAATTTCTGTAGCTTCTTGAGCCTTGGCCCTCCCGGGGCACGTTACGAGATTTTTAACTTATAGAGCCATCGACCGGACTCGTGCTTCTCGTAAGAAGCAGAGGAGGTCTGTGTAGCTGCTATAAGTCGTGGCGCTCAACATTAGTGGCTCTTGAGCCGTGGTCCTTTCGGATCATAATGTGAGATTTTTAACTTATAGAGCCATCGGCCAGACTCGTGCTTCTTGTAGGAAGCAGATGAGGTCCACGCAACTACTATAGTCGTGACACTCGACTATCGGTGGCTTCTTGAGCCTTGGCCCTCCTGGGGCACGTTGCAAGATTTTTAACTTATAGGGTCGTCGGGCGGACTCTTGCTTCTTGTAGGAAGCAGAAGAGGTCCGCCGAGCTACTATAGTCGTGACACTCGACTTTTGGTGGCTTATTAAGCCTTGGCCCTCCCAGGCACGTTGCGAGATTTTTAACTTTTAGAGCCGTCGGCCGGACTCGTGCTTCTCATAGGAAGCAGAGGAGGTCCGCGCAACTACTATAGTCGTGACACTCGACTTTCGGTGGCTTCTAGAACCTTGGCTCTCTCTAGCCACTTTACGAGATTTTTAACTTTTAGAGCCGTCGGCCGGACTCATGCTTCTCGTAGGAAGCACAAGAGGTCCGCGCAACTACTATAAGTTGTGACACTCGACTTTGTCCTAGAAAAACTTAAACCATAGACCGTCAGCCGGAAGTGTTGCTTATAAGTAAGCAGGTGAGTCCGCGTAGTCATGGTAGGCATAAGTTCTGGCTTATAGGCTGCCTTGGGCTTATAACCATAGGGTCGTCGGCCGAGCGTTTTACTTACAGAAGCAGGCGACCCGCATGACCACTTCAGGCGTCATCCCTGGCTTTCAGAGGCATTCTTTGGCGTGAGGTACAAACTAAGTCACTCATCAAAGACCATATCCTTCCGAGTCGCAGCTTTGATCCCTTAGGTTGCTTAACTAGTATTTCAACACTTTAAAATCAAGACACTTCATGAAGATCTATACGTCGAGGACAGACTATCATGTTCACACGAGGTCTTTCATGAGCAAGGTTCTTGCACTTAACTGTCTCTTTCGATTTAAGGCCCAGGTCCCACAGAATTGAATCCTTCAGTTGGCTAAGTCAATTCCTGTAGAAAGATTATTTTGGCCAATTCTGGGAGTCATCCAGCTCAGGTGGTTGCTGACATCAGGGCAAACTGAGCAGTCGTACTACCCATCAACGTCTAGATATTTTGGATATGCCATGTCTGAACGTGCAGATGGAATCTTCTGCTTATCACAAGGGTGGTTATGCCATGTTTGCAGGGCAGAGGGCGTTCTCACGCCATGTCTGTCGGGCAGCTGGCGTTTTACACCATGTTTACGGAGCAGTAGGTGTCTTGCACCATGTCTGCCTGACAGAATGGTGTTTTTCACCATGTCTGCAAGGTAGTGGGTGTCTTACACCATGTATGTCAGGCAGAGGGTCTTTTACACCATGTCAGTAGGGCGGTGGGTGTCTTGCACTATATCTGTAGGGTAGATGGCGTTTTCTGCTTATAGCATGAGGTAATTAGTTTTTTCATGCATTTGGCCCAAGCTTGAGAATAATTCCTTCAATCTTCATTGAAAATAGAGGCTTTTATTAACTTTGCTCATTGGTAACAATGTCACAACAACTTATAATCCTCAGTATGCGAGGTCTTTGTCCTTCGAACTGCTTGAGTCATCGAAGTTTTTCATCTTGAACATGGTCCAAGGAATTGTGGGAGGTCACGCATAGTACTTTCTTAGGTTGTAGGCATTCCATTGCTTATCGATTTCTTTATCGTTCATGGTGGTGAGGGTGTAGCTTCATTTTCCACCTACTCGACTAACTTTGTACAGACCTTCCCAGATAGGAGCCATCTTTTTAGAGTCTTCCCTTCAGGTGGTGATGAAAGCTTTTCTGAGGACTAAATCTCCTGGTTGGAACTGTCGGATTTTTATCCTTTTGTTATAGCTGGAGAGGAGATGTTGTTGATAGGCCGCAATGCAGGTGATAACTTTATCGCGCTCTTCCTCTGCCAGGTCTAAGTTGGTGGCCATCTCCTTTTCGTTATGCTCGAGGTCGGCAGTACTGTGCTGATGCTTGGCACTACAACTTTGGAATGAACGATTGCCTCATAACCATACGCCATGAAGAATGAAGTCTCGTCGGTTGCTCGTCTTTTGGTGGTGCGATATGCCCATAGAACATCGGGGAGCTCGTCTGGCCACTTGCCCTGCTTGTTTGAGAGGGTCTTCTTAAGGCAATCGAGGATAATCTTGTTGGATGCTTCGGCTTGCCCATTGCCCTATGGGTATCGGGGCGTGGACATGTGCTGCTTGATGCTATATTTTTTGAAGAATCTGACCAGGTCTTTGCCCACGAACTGTGGGCCATTGTCGGTGATGATGAAGTGTGGGATGTCGAAGCGGCAGATGATGTTCTTCCATATGAAGTGTTCTATGTCCATCTGGGTAGTTGTGGTCATGGGTTCGGCTTCGACCCATTTTGTGAAGTAGTCGGTCGCTACGATCATCATGCCTCTGCCCCCAGAAGCTGCCAGCATTGGTTATACCAAGTCGATCGCCCATTGCAAGAATGGCCATAGGTTCGTCTACGGATGAAGTTCATTGACAGGTAGTGTGGGAATGGGCTTGAAGCGCTGGCAGTTGTCACACTTTTGCACATACTCCTTGGCGTCTTGATGTATAGTTGGCCAATAATAGCCAGCGTTGAGAGCTTTTTGCACCAATGATCGGCCTCCAGAATGGTTTCCACAGACGTCTTCGTGGATTGAGCTAAGAATCTTCAGGTCGTTGGGAGGCGATAGGCAGCGGAGATGTGGTCCTGAAAAAGATTTTCGAACGAGCATGTTGTTCCATATGTAGTAGCGTGTTGCCTTCATTTGGAACTTCCTAAACTCCAATATGTTTGTGGGGAGCATTCCATTGACTATGTAGTCAATGATGGGATCTTGCTAACTCGGGGTCATGCTGATCTGCGCCACTTCGCCTGCTGGTTCCTCATCTGTGCTTGGCTTTTCCAGGTACTCAACCGAGATTGAGCGTATGAGCTGATGGTATAATACGGAGCCTAAGCTTGCTAGTGTGTCTGCATGGGCATTTTCTGCTTGTGGAACCTGAGTGAGTGTGTACGCTTGGACCGTTGCTAGTTGCTCTT
>JADOBS010300650.1:0-10984 GCA_015708375.1 Cydonia oblonga | reverse complement strand
CTTGATACATTAATAACCTCATTTATTAATTATATTTTGATTTTTTAATTATTTATCTTTTTCTTTCTAATTTGTAATGTATTAATTTTATTTCATTATAATTTTTATTTTCATTTCATTCATCGTAGTATATTTTGTTATGAAAATTTAGATAAACTAATTTTTGTTATACAATATATTTCGATGTACTTTATCTTCTTCATTTAGATATATTAAATTCATTATAATACATTTCGGTGCATACATTTAGGTATACATATTTCGGTACATGCATTTCGATACAAACATTTAGGTACATTAATTCAATATAATACATTTTCAGTACTAACATTTTCGGTGCATACATTTAGGTACACACATTTCGGTACATACATTTCGATACAAACATTTAGGTACATTAATTCAATATAATACATTTTCGGTACTAACATTTCGGTGTATACATTTCGGTACACACATTTAGGTTCATTAATTTAATATTAATACATTTCAGTGCATATATTAATACATTTAGGTACATATATTTCGGTGCATACATTTCGATACTAATATTTAAATATATTAGTTCAATATAATATATTTTGGTACACACTTTTCGGTACTAACATTTAGGTACATTAATTGAGTCTTTCAAGTTTGAAGAATGTTAAATAAAATTAATAAATTTAAAAACTTTTTTTTGGTCAAAAAATAAATTAAAATTTGTGTATTAATAAATTTAAATATTTAATAGGAGACATTAAATAAAATGCACACTAATTATTTTGAATTAAGGACACATTAGGGACTAAAATCAATATTCAATCTAACACCAAGTTTTTTTTAAATTTTAACTTTCTTGAAGGATTAAAGTTCAAAAACCTTTTTTTTTTCTTTTGAGATAAAACAATCAAACCCCAAACAAAGATAATTCTTCAGTGGATGATGATGATGTATGCTTGCTGCTCCTCCTTTCATGTTTCGAGGGTTTTGTTTTGCTTGATTGGTGTGTGATTCTCAACGAATTAGTCCGACCCATCGATTGGTTTTGTTGGTTGGCTCAAATTTCATCATTTCTACAGCCAACAAAACCAATCAAGAAATGTTAATCCAACAAAACCAGCCAACAAATTAATGATTAATTCACTGAATTGGATTAATAGTTGATTGCAGGCTAAACTAACTATTCATAAATGTTAATAGGGTAATCTAGAAAAAAGACGGAGTGGGTTAACAAAAATGTTAATTTTGCACTTATTAAATTTTAACGAAACTTTAACACTAGAGTTTAAATCCGAATTTTTTTACCACGGAGGTTATCTTCATATTAACCCATCACCAAGAAGACCATTAATCCAATTTAGCAAAAAAAAATGTTAAACTCGGGTAGGTAAATGCGTAGGTGAACTACCGTTTTGATTAAAACGAGGGGGGCGGGGGGAGGCTGGTTAGTGGGATTCTTTGGGTTGAAAAAACCATAGCTGACATCATTTGTAATGATTTACTTATTTTTGTTCAAATGTAATTGATTTAGTTACACATGTACATCATTTTATGCCGTCAAATGCGACGAGAGTAATTTACACGACACATGTATTATCATTGCGATGTTATGCGTTAGTAATATCAACATTTAAGGGATTAAATTTACACATGTATTTGTATTATTGACAAATAACATCGCCTTCAAAGTCGTTTTCTTCGAATGAAGCCAGAGTTAATCTGGTTTTTGTTTCCGTGGAGGAGCGTGTGGTGTACGAAGATAAGCATGAATGTGAATGTAACGCAACGAAAGTACAGAAGAAAGAAGAAGATTAGACTGCAGCCGACAACCAAATCGAAATGATCATGATAAGGCTTCCCCTGCTGGCCACGTCATCGAATTATTAGTTTGGTTAGACGCGATTGTCCTTTAGTCAACTCTTCATCTTCATCTACCTCACAAAACTGCATCCCATCAAATATTGGCTTTCTCCAGTCCCTGCATTTTTCAGGTAAGCACATATATCTCTTTTAGCTCCTTTCATCTTCCATCTTTGGATTGTGCTCGGGCGTATGGCATGTACCGGATAAATGAAGCGCTGAACTTGTAGCTGATTATTCAACATGTAAGGATAAGAGATATCGGTGTATAGTTTTATAAGGTGCATACTAGAAAATCCCCAAAATTGTATGGATAGCAAGTTCATGTATTCATGTAATGCTGATATATTCGTACTTGATTGCCTGTACTTTTGTTAGTTTAAATAGAAAATATTTGGAAGTTACCAAAAAACAACAAAAAATTATATGGAAGGAAGAGGGTTCCAATGGTTTTGAGCCAGTAAACTGCATATGAACAACTGTAATGTCGGCATGTTTATAACATATCCGCGTTTATAAAAGTGCAGTTAACCACGCTGGAGAAAATTCTAGCCGATATATACTTGGAAGTCAAAATCTTGGTTGGCTTATTGTAGACTAGGACATTGCATGATTCCTTTCTGTTAGGGTGGTGCTATACACATTCCCTTTTTACCTTCCACACACGCTTCTCAATTTTGCGGCCGTCGGATCGACTGAATTGGAGAGAATCAAAGGACATAAATTAGCAGAGGAGTGTATGAGAGGTAAAAAGAGGTGTGTGGATAGCACCACTCTTTTGTTATTGGAGACTGGATTACTCTCAACTCTTGCATCCAATATCAGGCCTTTTTTCGGATGTTTACTTGCTGGTTTTTGATATTTCACAAACTTGGTGAATCTGAGTTATTTATCAAATACTTTGGTAAATTCTTCATCTTCGCTTGATTTGTTTGCAACCAGTGAATCTCTCTTGAAGTGATCGTGTGTGCCCTCCGATCGAGAACCTTCGCTAGTAGTATTAGTCGCTGCATCAATCTATGAATGGTTGTTTTTCATTTATGAAATTAAGGCGTGTATTCTGTATGGGTCTATGTGGTTGTGCAGGCTGCAATTGTACGCGTAAGCCCTGAAATTCATTGAATTCTGCATTAAGAAATAGAGTTGATTGGAGCAATGGTCCCTGAATTAAAAATCCGTTAGCTTTGATAACATGTCGGTCACTTTTTTCAGGGAAGAGGTTGTACTGGTTTACATGCATAAGTAGTTGGAAAATCAAACATTGCAGCTATGGCTACTACAAAGATATACATCGTGTAAGTATCTCCATCCCTCTTAATTTCTTGCGGGCGCGCATTCTTTTGAGAATATTTGAACCATTCACCTTTGCATTCGCAAGAATTCTACTCCTGGACTGATTTGGGATGTTGAAACATGAAATTACTTCTTGCAGGTACTACTCCTTGCATGGACATGTAGAGATTATGGCACGTGAAATACATCGTGGAGTTAATTCGGTTGAAGGTGTTGAAGCAACACTTTGGCAGGTAACATCTTGGATTTGATCAAGTCAACAACAGATCTTGATGCTTGTAAGATCATTTAATATTCTTAAGAGAGTTTGTTTGACTTGATTGGAATGGAGCAGGTGCCCGAGACGCTTTCCAGTGTCATACTGCAAAAGGTGAAGGCCCCTCCTAAGGCAGATGATGTGCCGGAAATAAGGCCAGAGCAGCTTGTGGAAGCTGATGGCTTCCTCTTTGGCTCACCTTCTCGTTTTGGTGTGATGGCATCACAGTTCAAGGCCTTCTTTGATGCCACCGACGAGATATGGAAAAAGCAAGCACTTGCTGGCAAACCTGCTGGAATCTTCTGGAGTACCGGATTTCATGGCGGAGGGCAGGAGCTTACAGCGTGAGTTTTTGACCTTTCATCCATTGGAGATTAACATTTTCACTTCCCTTGATTACATCCGATTGTTTGCAGATTAACAGCCGTAACACAGTTGGCACATCATGGCATGATTTTTGTGCCTCTTGGATACACCTTCGGGAGAGGCATGTTTGAGATGGATGCTGTAAAGGGTGGATCAGCTTATGGCTCTGGAACTTTTGCGGCAGACGGATCACGTCAACCAACAGAGCTAGAACTCCAGCAGGCATTTTACCAGGGTAAATATGTGGCTCAAATTGCAAAGAAACTCAAAAATTAAGAGGGGAGGGGGGAGTTTCGAACCCGGGACTCATGGGTAGAAACCCAACGCCCTATCCACTAAAATATTGGACCACACGTCAGTTGCGCTTAATTTCAAGATGTTGTATATTTGTATATGTAAAAAACCAATAACCAAAAGTTGTTGAATGAAGAGGTCAATCTTCTTGCTACTTCCTTGATAGTTGATATTGCAAGTTGTGGCAAGGGCTTGTACCATGCACATGGATTACTGACCGTAACATGAAATCTTTTACTTTTATCAAATTCACGTCATCCTTACAAAAAAATTCTTGTAATCGCTTTGATCGTTTAAATCCGAGTTAAAACCCTAAAAATTGTTTTGAGACTCAAATTATGTATCATACAAACACGAAAAGGACGGCAAACGGATTGTAAACAGACGGATTGTTTTCCCCCAACTAAAAAGATCTGGATTTGGAGTTGCACCCGGATAAGGGACCAAATGCCCCAAATGCCCCAACTGCCCTTGCCGAATTCCAAGCTCTCCAGTCATCCTTTGAGATCCTCAAGGATGAAAGAGGCAGGAAAAAGTTTGATGAATTGGTAAGAGTAAAGAGAGACCAGCAACGCCTCCATTCGCAGCGCAATGCCAGCCACCATCCGCAGCACAATGCCGATGATTTTGAAGCAAGACAACGAGCTGCAATGCACGCGAAGAAAAAGGCGAAGGTGGCAGCAACTGCTTTTTCTGTTCCTAAATTGGATCAGGAGAAGGTGCTTATAGTTTCTTTGAACGAGGATGGTGAAGAGTATACGGAGAGGAGGTTGAGAGATTTCTTCTCCAGGATTGGCAAGGTCGAAGAAGTCCTTCAAAAACAGAGGTTGGGCAGGAATTGTCATGCCGACTAAGGATGCAGCGGTGAAGGTAACAGAAAGCCTGTCTGGCGATCGTTCTAATCTGTTCTGGGTTTCAACATATGACGCTGTTCGCGAAAAGTTCTAGGGGCAAAAGCAGCAAGAATGAAAGATGAAGCATGGAGTGATTAATTAGGGTTTTAACATTTGCTTGTGTATGCCATTACTTTCACATTTTAGTTTGTTTAAATGTTAAAGTATCAAACTCACGTTATTCGTATGAAATTACAAAACAAAAAAAAACTTGAAAAAATCACAAACCAGAAAACGTATTCATTTATCAACGAATGAGGACTCTGCAAGATCAATTGCGCGCGCAAGAGCAGCAGCTTTGTTCTCGCACTCCCTCTGCTCGTCAGCAGGATCGCTGTCAGCGACAATACCAGCCCCGGCTTGGAGATGAGCAACCCACTCTCTGCGCTTGTTTGCGTCCTTGTATGAATACATTGTATCATACCGAAAACTAGTTGGGAAAACAATAGTTCTAAGAGCCAGAGCGACGTCCATGTTGCCAGAAAATGAAATTCCTCCAAAACCACCACTGTATGGACCACGTCTGGTCACTTCCAGCTTATCGATCAGCTCCATGGCTTTCACCTGCATTGCAGTAGAGCTAAGAATGAGAAAACTCGAGAATTAATCCTAAGCGAGTCCACAAAAGATAAGAGTACGAAATCATGACATCAGGTTCCATATATCTACCACTACCAATACTGGTGTATAAGCCAATTGACCCAATTCCTAACTGATTAGGTTAATGCTCAAGGTTTGTAATTGCAGGATTAAACAGGTTCATTAAGTCTAAGATCAATTTAGCATAACTAATAAGAAATAAAACAAGAATGCCAACAAAAAATGAAAACCGGCTCATGAAGAAGAAAACCTTTGGTGCTCCACTGACAGTCCCAACCGGCAACGCAGTACGCAGAACATCCCAGCTAGTTAAATCATCACGTAACTCTCCCGTGACCTACAATTACATTAAACTTTCATACCTTAATTCAATTGGTTGTTGAGTACCTTACACTGATTAAAACGGATATACAGACCTTAGGTCACTTATTATGCGTGAATGTGTCATCAATCGTTATAGATATTAGGTCACTTAATATGTGTATTACAAAAGGAGATACTTACTGTTGAACTTATGTGCATGACATGGGAATACCGCTCAATGTTCATGAGCTTCTCAACCTTGACAGAACCCGGTTTTGAGACCTTCATGAAAAAATTATCAATCGCGTTATTATGGCCACAAGATACATCATGAAGAAACAGATTATACAACAAAAATGTTATATAATATAAGAAATAGTAGTCACTTAAGCCATGAACAGACAAGACAGCAAGTGTAAACTTATTAAGCTAAAGCTGAAGTAAAGATTAATGAAAAACTATTACCCGCCATGGATTGAGATTAGATACAGGGGAGAATAAAATTTAACATATGCATGGTTTTACACTCTGGAGAATAAAATTCAACATACAGTAGAATGTCAATAACCATACAAAAAGGAGAAAGGAAAGAGTATAAACCTTCCCGACATCATTCCTCCCCAAATCTACAAGCATAATATGCTCTGCACATTGCTTTTCATCGTTCAAAAGCTGCTTTTCCAGCATTAAATCTTCTTTAGGTGTTTTTCCTCTTCTAACAGTCCCAGCAAGAGGCCGGTTGGTGATCGTTTGCTATTAACAAAAATAAGAAACGCACAGCCCAGCAATTTATAGCCAATGAAGATTACAACACTCTATTAACATAAAATGTAGGACATCTTGTAGGAGCCAACAAAGGTTACAGTTACACCATCATAGAGGTTTAGGAGCTAGCAACAGAATAGCACACTCAGATGTTAACGTTTTTGGACTTCCTTTACTTACCTTCTTGACACGTGTCAGAATTTCTGGACTTGACGCAACCAAAATACAGCCTCTAGCCTGATCATGGAAGTATATACTCATATAATCTCAGAATTAAGGTGAACAAGTAGATTGGAACCAATGATTTGCTGCAAAAAGGAAAACCTGTAAATAAGTCATATATGGACTTGGATTAACTATCCTCAATGCTCGGTAAATTTCAAATGGGTCTGCAAATGTTCGCCTCTCAAAACGCTGGCTTAATACAATCTGAAATATATCCCCAGCTAGAATGTGTTCTTTAGCTTTTAAAACTGCCTCCTTGTATTCCTCACTTGTCAAGCTTGAGTCCTCCAATTTAGTACCAAAATGTTGAGTGTTGAATTCTATTGAACCTGCAGGCAGCCTCGGGCTGAAATTGACAGTTGGTACATTCTTAAATCAACCTTAAGTTTAAAAAAGTAAAAGTAATGAATAAGTATAGAGGACTAATTTCCCCAGCCCTGAGGCAGCCTCGAGTTGAAATTGACTGTTGACATAAGCATACATTCGTGATCAAAACTGGAATTAAAGAGGTTGGGATGAGTAGAAAATAGGAGAGGAATAGAAACTCAACAAAAGAAAAATAGAAAAGAATGTGAAAGAAAGGAGTTGATTACTCACGTGACAATGTCATGCACTCTAGATACCAGTGTTTCCAATCTATTTATTCCATCATTGAAGGCCTCCTCAACAGAAGAATATTGATCTAATTGCACCCAGTGAATTACATGAGCTTTCTATAGCAGACAAATTGAAAAATGGAAATGGTTATAGTCACAAAAGGTAGCACCGTATTTCTTAAAATAAAAATTTACAACCAAAGCATGAAGTTGACTAATTCTCCTAGTTCAATAATGGAGCTGGATGCGGATATTTTGATTCACCGTGGCGGTAAAAACAAACAAGAACTTTGAAGAAAAAGAATATAAGCATAAGAGCGAGTAACTTGGAAGAAAGAAACTATTTTAACAAAAAGAAGTAGATGTCTTTTCTATTCTGACACGCATTTGAATCTAAGTATTTTAAACTGTTTTAAAAATCACAGTACCTTCTCCACATGATCGAACACTATCACATCGTCATAAAGACCAAGATGAACATCAGGAAGATTTCTGTCATCTGGCGGTGCACTCGGAAATGGCAACTTTTTCTTCTCAACATAACGTACTGTATCATAAGAGAAGAAACCAACCCAGCCGCCTGATAAAGAGAGTGGATGTTATTAACCACCACTAGTAACTTCAAGAACCTCCATTATTTAAGACCGAACTATACAATAATACGAGGATAAATTTATGGCAAGTTTGTGACAAATACATCTTTTGCGAGAGTCTAGAATATCACACAAGACATAACACTAGTGTCAACATAGTACATCTAAGCCTAACAAAACGTACAGGAAAATATGACCAGTACTCCTAACCCACAATTCTACTTGCCTAGTCCAAAACTTCGAGACTAAGAGGGACAAATTAAGCAAAGCACAGTTTTCATTTTTATAAACAACTTCACCGCAACTATACGAGCCTAAGGAGAAGTGGTTTACTTTGAATTGAGAGGATTAAGATATGAGTACCGCAAGAAAATTTAAAATATGTTATTTGTGCACTTATCGTACCACAAAATGCTTCTGGAAGTTCATCAAGAAGTTGGGGTGTCCATCCCTCCATGATTCTCCGAGGAACAGTCATTGGATCCTCCACAATCTCCTCTGTCCTACAACCTTCTCTATGGTCCATAATGGTAACCATGTTCTCTTTTGCTACGATTTCGATGGATGGTTGGGCCCCAATAACACTGTACCGCCCCTAACAAAAGATTAACATAATAAGTGATTCACTTTTGCCTAAGGTTAGATGCAAACAAATACGCATTATACAAGGGGCTGAGGGCGCTTACAACATTGGAGTCTTTGGAACCCGGCTCAACTGACTCAAACAGAAAACTTGGAGCATCTCTATCATCCTCCTTAACCAGACACCGGTAAGCAAGAACAGGAGTTAGATGATCCGAGAATATGCTCCGATATAGAGGAATTAAATTCCCCTTCTTCGAGGCTTCTACAAACTTCTCTGATTGATCGGCTGCAGTAAAATCAATCATACGAATCAAAACTCGCATTAGTATAACACTTTGAGTCCATTACAAACAGACATTGCTTGACTCACTGCATATCATAAGTCTTTGAAACTTTGGACAAATTATAATAACAACTACCAAAATTATTGTTCAGCTAATCGATCCGAAATTAAAATTTAAAATGTAAATCAAAATACTATTAACTACAAACCCAAAAATTCAATTTCTTTACTTTCTCCAGCAAACAGACACAAATACTCAAATGTGAATGTCCAATGCTCATTTCCTCCTAAAGTTCTACACTTTCTCGAAAACCAAACACATCCCAGAAAGCAAATGTAGTTTAATCAACACCTCCAGAAGATAAAACTGAAAACTTACCCAATGAGGGAGATAAGAGGGCCGAGCATCTCAATGTACGGACAAGGGGAGTGGCGCGAAGCAGAGCTAGAGAGCTGGAGGCTCTGTTATGAAAGTTAACGGAGACCGCTGACGGTGACGCGAAAGTTGACGGCAGTTGACGGGAGCCAACGGCTAGGGTTACCATTGTAGAAGAAGAAGAAGAAGAAGAAAGCGGGCTGCTCTCGAAGTTTCAGTATTTTGGGGAGTTTGAGTTTTGAACAGACGAAGTTGTCCGTGGTGGGTTCTGAGAGGCTCAGCCGCTCAGACAGGAGAAAGACTGAGCCAGACACTGCCTATTGGGCTTTGACTTTGGGCTCAAATTAGTAAAAATTGCGCATGCGAAGAGGCTAATACGAATTATGGAAAGAAAAATAATAATTTAAAGATGAAAATTAAATAGATAAATCATTTTTGCACAATATTTTTTTCTTTATGTACATAATTGCTTATTTTTGTTCATCACCTTATGTGCATATTTGCTTATTGTTGCTCGTTAACAAAACACACAGGTATTAGGAGATAACGGAAGATTTGGCGCAAAAATCAAGGGTAATGGTGTTTTTGAATTCATACAGGCTTATAGCCGACCATACTTAGTAAAATAAAGCTTTTGTGTTGTTGTTGTTGTTTTCATTCTACTATTATTGATCACATAGAATATGGGTATATTTGATTTTATGGTACATTTGATATCATACAGGCTTACAAGCAACCACTCTAAGAGACACATTTGATTCTATTGGTACATTTAATTATTTATAATATGTCACTTAGTACTATGATCTAGTGGTATTTCTCTCTCATTAGTAAGTGAAATGTTTTAGATTCGATTCTCACCAAATAAGAATTCGAACCTCATTATTACTAGCTCATTGTGAGACTTAGCCCACCTTCCCCACCCCCTTAGTGAGGATGTATCGTTTGTTCAAAAAAGAAATACCTATAATATGGATGTATTTGATTTTATAGTACATTTGGATTTCTGGTACATTTTGTTTTCAGTATATTTAGAATCTAGAAGTACCAAAAGTTGGTACGTTTATTTTCAAATGTATCATAAGTTTTAAATACAATTTTTATATGACTATATGTAAAATTTCAACTCATTAATGAAGTTTTCTTCTGAAAGTATTAATGATATTTTAATGAAGGAAGAGACCAGTTAAATATAATAACATAAGAGAAATGCTAGGGACACTGTCAAAAGTGGCATTCTCTATGGATTCCCTGTCACCCTATCTTTTAGCCACAATTCTCGTGTCAACACTATAAACCATTGTGCAAAAAAGATGAGGTGGTGGAGAGTCTGTGGAGAGTCCCACTTTGGGAGAGTCTATTTAGCATTGCTCATCATAACAAAAATAAAAAAATTACCCTTTTTAGTGATAGTGAGGAATTAGTTAAATAAATATTCTTAATAAAGCCAAGAATTTAAAATTCCTAGGTTTAGGAAATTAGTTGTGAGCTAGTTTAAATGGATATATATTATTTATATTAATACATACGATATTATCTACATTAAGAGGCGAAGGAGTGGGCTAAGCCTCACATTGGGTTAGCCATAATAATTGGTTCGAATTCGCTTTTGACGAGAATCGAACCTAAGACCTCTCACTTATAAGTAAACAGGAATATTACTAGACTGTAGTACTAAGTGACAAATAAAATATATATATATATATATATATAT
>JADOBS010300649.1:0-10984 GCA_015708375.1 Cydonia oblonga | reverse complement strand
GGGAGAGGGGGGGGATGAACGGGAGGCAAGTTGACATTACCTTCTTGTCTTTATTTCTTTGTTTGGTCCCTTTTCTTGTTGGTGTGATGGTTTGCTTTGTCATTGGAGCTTTCTTCGATGAAATGGCAGCCTGCTTTTGTTCTGTTTACAAGGAAAAGTCCAAATAAAAAGCACTACAGAAATGATGCACTAAATAGTTGAATAGTTTCTGTAATGTCTTATGTCGAGTTTTGATATCTTGAAGCTTTGCACCATGAACTTGAACGTCACTACCTGCTATAGAATCTACTACATTGTTTATTAAGTTAACGTTGAATTCAATCTTTGAGCAATCATTGATCTATAGATTATGATGTGTTTCGTGGCCATTTTTTTTATCTCCGGCTTCTCTGTCATATCGTGAATTATTTATCGAACAATGCTTGGCTACTCATGAATGAGTAAGAATTTATACTCAAAATTCTTCTTGTTTGAGTCGCAGAGGTTTGTACTCATGATATAACTGTTTACATTATAAATCATTTTGTAAATATCATCTTTGTTTAGTCAATCTATTGTAGCAAGTACATAGATGGTTGTAATGCTTTTATCAGTTTCGTTCTTTTGTGTTTATATAGTTCGATGAACCAAACGACTTTAGTTTTAACTGAATTTTTGCAGAGGCAATCAATATACAGGGATTTATTAATGGTTTTGATCACATATACTTTGATGGCATTATATATTTGTTGAGAATGCATATACAGATACGGGTGGTGATAGGAAGAACTCTCGGGTGACATCCTTGTATATGATTAACAAAAAATTGAGAACAAAAAATAGGGAACTTTAACAAAAAATTTCCAGTACTGTTTACTTTAACTAAAAATCACAATTTTCGTAGCTTAAGGACCCCACTTGGATTTTATTTGCTTTGGTTCATGCATCTTTCCCTTTGAGTCCACATTATTCAAATGTTTTTGTCAAATTGCTTCACCAACTTGCGTGTATATGAATTGACCTTGAATAGTTTTTCGGGAGTTTATTCCCACACATTATTTTTAACTTTTATAGACCTTTTTTATTTGACAATCGAATTGAATAAACCAATGAAAAATGTTTGCTTGATCGGTACCAAAAACTCCATTTCCACGAGTTTTGGGTTTGGGTGCTTGTAGCCCTGTTCTAGAGAAATGACACAGTGTAGCCCATTCCTCGAACGAAGTTTTTACGAGATTTCTGTCTACCAAAATTCTAACTTCAAGCGAACGGATAATCATTGAGTGATCTTTTTTCTAGACAACACATACAAAGAGACCCGCTCACTAATAAACAGTTAAGTAATTGAATAATGTTAAACAGAGATGTGTGGAAGAAGAAGAAAAAAAAGTGTACTATTTTCCTAGTGTTTTTATATACATTACTAATATAAGGTGCGAGTGGCGCCGAATTAATTGAGTCGTGATCTAATTTGATAGTTACCATTAATAATTATTAAGTCCTTTTCTAAGTTTTCTTGTCTCAGGGTTGTAAGTTTTCTTGTCATTGGGAGCAATTGTCTAATCTTATTACTTTGTTTTTGGCGTTTGACCAATAAATACATTCTTTTTACTGCTCTCTCAGAAAAAACCCCAACTCTCTTTCAGAATAAAACCCTAAACCTGCAAAAGCTTTAGCTGCCGGTCCCTTGCTTTGGCTTGGGCCGGCCACCCTCCCCTCCTCCTTTCCACTTTACTCCCAATCTTCTCTGCCCTTTCTTTCCAGTTCTTGGTGGGCAACTAAGTTGGCCATTTAAATATGAGAGCTCAATGAATTTCTCTTTCATGCACTGCATCATTGTGTTTTTCTAACGTTTAAGTTAATAGTTTCATTAAATGATATAGATATTACTCGGGGCTCGTGATTATGAGATAAAGTTAGGATTCGTTTGTTAACCAGTGTGTTTTTAGCTCTTAGTGTTTATATTTTTTGTTAGAGATAACAGGGAATGTGATAGGCGCGAAAGAGATGGAGAATTGAGGAAGTGGAGGTAGGAATGTATGAGAATATATATTTTTAAATTTCAAATTTTCATTTCATGTACTCGTTTTAGATACATTTCTTTCACTATTTTTCCGCCGCCCTCTTTCCTCCACCATCTTATATATATATTGATAGAGATTAGAGAGAGAGAGAGGAATCCTAGGGATTCCTATTTTTTAAAGGGGTATCCATCAATTTACTCTTTGAACTTGTAAGGATTGATCAATTTTTCCCTTCAATTTTAATTTTTGCCAATTTTCCCTCTCAATTCTCATAATTAGTCAATTTGCACCCTACTCTTAAATTTTTTTAATTTTTCATCCATTCTTCTGTTAAGTAGGTATCCACATGACTGCTTTAAGGACAAAAAAGTCATTTTACGTACACCTTTTATCTTCTTCCTTTCTCCAAGCCGGTTCCACACCACAATTGTCGTCTACAACCCTCTGACTCTTTCATCAAATACGCAGCCCGGAATTGCCGCAAATACTCTCCTGGACTTGAATCTGTTTCTGTTGGAGCTGTTGCGATCGCTCGAAGACCCTCTCGGAAAGTAGAACTCTTCTTCCTCTTCCTCTTACTCATCGTCTCGGTCATGGATCGGAACCGATTTGGCATTCTCCCAACGACTCAGCCTCGAGGTTTGTCGAGCAAGCGGCGGAAGCGGATGGAGGTCCGGTGAGTCAACTTTCCGAGTTTCTTTTTCGGCCCTTCAACCAACACTCTCGCGCGAGTCAACTCGTTCCTCTAGTCCGCCCTAGTTGACCACTATGCCCAGATAAAGGAACTTAGAGCTGGTGGAGGAGTCAGTCCGGACCTTGTGGGTACCACTGAAGGAGTGGCCAAGATTGGGCGCCTGGAACAGCTTGCTGATATGCTCAGATTTAACATACGACTTTTCGTCCTCGTCGTCAGGGAAGTTGCGGCGGTTGTGGTGTGGAACCAGCACAGGCTAAGCTTGGAGAAAATGAAGAATAAGATAAAGTTCGAAGAAAAAGGAAGAAGAAGGTTTAGGTAAAATGACTTTTTTGCCCTTAAAGGCAGTTATGCGGATACCTATTTAACGGAAAAATTGATGAAAAATTAAAAAAATTAACAGTAGGATGTAAATTGACTAATTATGAGAGTTGAGGTGGAAATTGGCCAATCCTTACAAGTTGAGGGGAAAAATTGGCCAATCCTTACAAGTTGAGGGGTAATTTGATGAATACCTCGTTTAAAAAAAAAATGGAAACACCTTCTTAACCGTTATATTTAACTTTAATGAAATTTTATAGCTGAAATTGTGTGGCATGTGATTTAATTTTTCAACTATATAATTTCATTAAAATTAATCTAATGATCAAGAAGGTATTCTCATTTTTTTTGAAAAATAAAAATTTCTCTTGTTAAAAAGTCTATATATATATCTTTGACGAAGATAAATAAAAACTGAAAACAAAACACGTAAAATTCGACAAACAAGCCCTTAAAAATATGGTATAGCCTTTCATTAAATCTAGAAGATGAAGGAAAAGTAAAAGGTGTCCCTTGATGCGTAGGGAAAATGGGGAAATCATTTGACTAATGTTACCATTGGGCACAAGGAATCTCATCGACTAACTGACCTTTGGTAATTAGGGTTTCAGCTTTTTACTCAGTCCCGGGTCCAAATTGGTCACTTGGATTGCAACGGGCATTAAATTAAGCGTAGCCAAGTAAAGTAAAAGTCCAAGAGCTTCTTCCTGCTTCCAAATTAGGAACGATGGATTTACTTCTCTGTATGTAATGATTATTTAATAATTTATGTTATCATTTTTGTAGGGATGACGTGGATGTGAAATACTAATAGAATTATGATTTTCCCTTATTTTCTTCCTCCCTAGACTGTGTCTGAACTATGAAGTACTAATAGAATGATGCTTTCATAGGCTTTTTCTACCCTTCAATATTTTGAACTATTCTAATTTATGAAGATGAGAATTCAAACTAAAGTGCAAGATGATACATCCAGACTCAGAAATTAGGATGTGCTGACCGTCACGTGAGCGTGACGTAACCATATACGCAATGCGAAAGAATAATGCTATAAGATATACAAATAAATAAAAACCAACTAACTAAACCACCAGAAGATAAGATAAGTGCATAATTTAGTGAGATTACACAACCAGAGCATAGGTATCAAAGTGCAGTCCAACATGATGAATACTACTTATACAATACCAAGGATGTCCTACACTTGTGATGTTCTGTCAGAAATACCGTAGAAATCCTCTTAAGCCACCAAAGAGCACTCTCACCTAAAACCTGGAGGGGCGTAAAACAGAAAGTGTGAGTGGGCAAAAACATAGTTTTCCAAAATCATTTCATTTATCAAAAGCTCTAACCCCTCGCTGTAAAACTTGTATAACTTCTCAGAAAATATAATACATACTATATCAGAAATCGTGCTCAGGATAAAATCCATAAGAATACCATGCCAAAGTATCTCAACAAAAAGCCATAAGTACTCCAGGTAAAATATATCAATGCAAGATATCAAATCATCTGGATCCACCTAACGTGGCCTGTATGGCTGAGTCTATAGCTCATAATCAATCTCAATCAAATCAAATCCATATCCTACACATGAGTCGGAATCACCTAAAGTGGTATGTACGATAAGACTAGGTGTAATAAATACGCTCCAATGCTACGATCACGTGAAGGATATGCGAATAATCGCGGGTCACCTACAAGTCGGAACCATCTATAGTGGTCTGTACGACATGTCTATGCACCTAACCTGGATCCAAGGTGAGCGTGTGGTGCGGGAGGTGAACATCACGTGAAGGACCGTGCCATAACTCTAGGCAGGGGCACTAACACGGGGGTGCCAGTTTATGAGCTCTCAATGCATCAAATCCAACATAATTATGCAATCTCGCAACCACAATCTATAAGCTTACCTGGTACTTACATGTGCGTCCATAGCACCAATCACAAATATATATATGCAACTACTAATGCATGAATAAAATAAGTAGATACTTTGCATGACATTTCAAAACATATAACCATTCAAATTCATTTTCTGGGAAAAATACCAAGTATATAGATATTACTGAAAACCAAAAGCCCACTCACTGATATGTAGATGGGTCGTAACCCCCAAGCCTTACTTTATTGCGCTCGTTCTCAGGATAGGTCTTAACTATATGCGAAACAACTATATTAACGTTATTTAGGAGCACATAATCAAAACTAGGTAATAACTTCTCATACATTGCTCAATTGGGGTAAATGAATATACCATCGTGACTTACACAACCTCACGAACATCCCCATATTTTTAGAAAAAAATTTCGACCATCCACGCGCCGGCCAAGGCAGCGCCCCCACTCATCGCCAAATCCTAACTGAGCCTAACGGCCGTTAGGAATATTCCGTTAAAAACTAGCATATACCGTTGAAGATACCTGACGCCGTTAGAATATTCCGTCAACTTTGACAGAATATTCGCCTTCGTCTTCCTAAGTTCGCCGGAGACCATCACCGTCGCCGCTGCAACGTTGGAAAACTAGGAAAAGTTCAAACCTTCATATCTTCTTCATTTTTACACCAAAATTCACAAAATTTATATCAAATTGAAGCCCTGAAGGAGTAGAACAAAGCCTTACCACTTTCAAGCCTTGAAATCCACGGAATCTGGCCGAAGAAATCTCGATAATCCGGCGAAAATTTCAAACTCATCAAAGTAAGCTTCCTGACATCCAAAACACTTCAATTTTCTTCGCCGAGCTTCGTGGGCAAGTTCTAAAGCTTCATAAAACCTCAAAACTCTCTGAAAAGTCCACAATTACGATCGCGTGAATAGTACCCCCATATCGAAGATTTCTGGTTCTCTGGTTTTTGAAGCTTTCCCGTCCTACAAATGGTATGGATGAACTCAGAAGCTTACAAGGAACATGAAAGCAAACTCCTTGATGTCGATCCGTGAAGAAATAGGTTAGTTTGGAGTTCATCCGTACACTTGTACGGAAAATACAGAAAATCCGAGAGGGATGAGAGAAAAGGGTCAACGGGGAAATGGATGTGTGGGTGTGTGTGGTCCAATTGGTCACCAGCCAAGCAAAACCAAAAATAACTAAGCCTTAGTTCCAAAAGTCTAGGAAAATACAAGGATAGGTCCAAACTTAAGTACAAGCACACCCAACACAAATTAATATTCAAAGGCATTTTAGTCATTTCACGCCATCGATAAACTATTTCGGAGCAGGCTGTGACACAAGACCAACTAGCTTACTCCACATCCATTTCATTATAAATGAAACTAAGTGGAGAGTACAGTACACAGTTGTGTTAATAGATATATGTTAACAAAGAAGGAACCTTTGTTTTCAAAGATTTATCGTGCGTAATTTATTACAACGTGGAATTGTTATTGACACTTTATAAACATCATTCTACGCGTCACCAAAATTTATTAGATAATTGTTGAAGTAGGTTACGTTCAAGGTTCAAAACCCTCTCATATGAGATAAGACGTTATATAACGAATAAGTTACATAGTGAAATGATCTTTAGATGAAAGATTACAATATAAATTAAACATTTTCGATTACAAATTTTTTTTATATAAAAACACATTATTTATTGAATGAGCGGATGCTCAGAACCGGAAGAATACGACAAAAGTTTATCCCGCGATCTAGTGATTAGTATCACATCATCACCTTCCTGCCATATTATTATAATTATTTATTTGTTCCGGCTAGAATTAGTTTATTGATTCTCCTTAATTTCATTCCAAATATTGTATAATTGCACGTATATTGGCACGTACTGCCATTAAATAATAATCATCACTAACAAGAATTATGAATATAATAATGTATTTTAAATGCATTATATTACATATATTAATCAGATACATGAACCGACATGAATGGGAGCATAACCACTTTAATTTTGCGATTTGCGATTTGCGAAACAAACACAGTCGCTCGCCCACAACAAGAACGACGATGCATCATGCATGTAATCTAAACACCACCCTTACTATCTTTTCAACGTATTATCTATTTTTATAGTATTGTCGGTATATCTAAAAATAACTTGTTAACAATAATATTGTGGATACAAATTTCTTCCTGTTTACTCTTGAAGAAAATTGCACCTACAAAACAAATAACACCTTAGGTCAAGGCTAAAAGCCTCACGCTTCCATGATGAATGGGGGCTTTGGCCGAAGAACTTCCGATGCCAAAGTTAGAATTTTGAGGGGAAAATGTTTGGAGAATTTAGAGAGTTTAGTAAGAAAATTTGAGTTAAGTTTTGGGGATAATGAAAGTGTTTATATAGGAGTGTGGTCAACCACCTTGGGAGAAGATGGACCGGCTACTTGGATGGTATTGTGGGTGAAGTTCATGATTTGTGTTTAATTAGCAAATTAATTGAATAATTAATCAGTTAATTAGCTAATTAATATAATAAAAAAGGAATGATTTAGAGATTACCTTGTGGAGAAGATTCGATGAGGATTGATGAAATAGGTTATAAACCTATTAGGGCACTTTTGACTTGATTGAGGGATGATTATCCACTGCTCGCACGTAAGAATTCCAGTGTGCCTCAAAGGTAATTTTATCCTTTTTATCCTAGAATCCACGTGTCGCCTCCATATTTTTCTTGATTATTTTTTGCTCCACAAATGCCCCTACACATGTTGGGCTACTCGCAGGAAATAGCAGCATGTTTAAAGATCTTCTTGCTTTAGGAAACATAGGATTGTTTCCTATTTTGATGTAGATTCCATTTTTAATAGGAAACTAGATCATTCTAGGAAAGAGAAATAAATTTCTCTCAAAGCCTATTTAAGTCTACCTTAAGTGGATTATTAAATCAACTTTGGAGAGTGATTTATTCTACCCTACAAGAGAGAAAGAGCTTAAAAGATGTTTGTTCCCCATCCTCTAGCAATCTTCTACATATTGCCTGTGCAAAGGACCGTCTTTCGTTGCTTTCTTTGTCTTCTCCGCGCAGCACCGAGATAAGGAAAAAAAATTAATTTTTCTTTTCTTCTTCTTGGATAGTGCTGTCGTGGGGTAGTCGTCGGGGTGGTGCGGCACGTCGGCTGGCAGGGGCCAGGAATCGGCTCGGCATGGGCCGATAAGGTGTTGTGGCAGATACCACTGCTTGGGCTGCTCGGCTTGGCTAGAGCCAATTGCAGCTTGCGCGGCTGGGGCCGCGGATTGAGGTGCTGGGGCACAGTGCTAGGCGAGCAACGTGGATCATGTCCTTTAGGCTCTTGGACCTGATGCGGGCCAAGTCGGCAATTAAGAGAAATGAGGAGGTCGCGGACCTCATGAGCTGCTGGAATGCTGGGCATGCAGGCCTTCTGCTTGATGGTCCGAGAGAAAAAATGAAGGAAAAGTCAGTATGGGTTGAGCTCCCATGTTGAGTACCGTGAATGGTGTTGGTTGCTTAGTTCTTTTCTCCGGGAGAAATGTGGGCTGTTCCCGAAAGAGAAGGTAAAGAGAATCAAGGCGGATGCCTTGGCTCGTTTGATCACTGTCATGGAGCCGACTATGAACGAAGGTGGAAAGAAAAGATCTTCCCCGTCTGCTCAAGAGATGCCAATTGAGAAAAAATTGAAGACTTATTCCGCTGCTTGTGAGGGTCCACCTACTGCTGAGAGGCCTATGATTGACATGACTTCTTCCAATGTGAAGAAAAATGAGGCTGCTAGATCTGAGCATGTGGTGCCTACCATGTCGAGAATGGCTAATACAATTATTGATAGGATTGCTTAGCGTAGAGGTCATGTTATTCCCCAGTGCCGAAGTCTGTACCAAGACGTCCGTTAGAAGCTAAGTCTGGTTCATCTTTGGAGAGGCTTGCTATTATGAAGACAAATAAGGTGAATTCTGCTGCTAAAGTGACGCCAAGGCCTACTCCCCTTGCTGCTGAGACTAATTCGCATGTTGTGAAGGAGGAGACTGCTCGCGTGGGCAGCTGTGAGAAATCCACTAAGCCTGCTTCTGGGGAGGCTGCTGAGATCTATGCGCTTTTGAAACCAGATCTACTTGAAGACATGGACACTTGTGCCAAGTTTGTCGAAGGCATTAGAGGGATTGTTTGCCCAAGTTCATTTGCGAAACATACGGCCAAGTGTAAGAAGATTGTTCTACTTGCAATGATGCAGAAGACAGTTATTCTGGCAGCCGAGTCTATGCTCCTTGATCAAGAGGATACCAAGGTTGCTAAGGAGGTGGCAAAGGTTGTGGCGGTCGAAGCTTATTCTTCTACCGAGAAGATCGAGAGGTTGGAATATGAGATTGTCGCTTTGAAAGGGTCTATCTTTGCCCCTACTTCTTTGCAGCTTGAGACCGCTTGCCAAGAGATCGTTGACTTGAAGACTAGGCTTGACGCCATCCAAGTTAAGTATGAAAGTGTAGAGAAGGAGATTGGATATCACATACCTCAGATTCAAGATCTTGAGCGTGCCGTTTCTGAGCTTCGTTCTGTTGCTTATGCAAAGGATGAAGAGTTGATTGTTGCTTATAACCAAGTGATCCACTTCAAGAAGGTCATTGATAGGTTTGAACCCCAAGTGTTGGAACTCCAAGGTGTGCTGAAGATCAACGAAAGTTTGAAGAAATAAGTGGATGAGCTACAACGCGTCGGTGTTGGTCTGCTCGATGAGAATGAGCAGCTGAAAGGTGAGATGGTTGGGCTCGAGGCTTCGCTTGTTCAGAGTCAGGCCGATTTCTACAAGCTGGGTTATGCTGATCATCTCTTTAGTAGCCCGTCTGACTTCGAGTTTGCTAGGAAAACTTCGAAACCTTCTCTATTTCTCTGGAAGGCTTGCTTGCCTTTATTTTTTAGGCCTCCATTAGTGAAGTAGTCGAAGAGGTTGATGCCCAAACTGGAGTAGCCGGGGGTGAAATGCCAAATGGTACTGCTGCTGAGAATGTCACGACTGCTGAAGGTGTGGCAACCGAGTAGTCTTGGAGTGCCCAAGCTATTGAAGAGTAGTCTTCTAGGTAGTCGTTAGGATTTTCTCCCTTATTGCTTTTTGATTTGCTTGAACTTCTTCGATCTTTACTAGTTGTTTATCAATTTTGCTAAAAAATTTAATAAACTTGTTTCCTTCGTTTTTCTCCATCTTCGCTTCTTTTGTTCATGCCCTAACCTTTAAACTTTATAAACCAGTGGCAGATGTGCTATTTTTTTATAAGCAGACAGGCCGTGTAGCCTATGCAGCCGTAGGTGTTGCTGTAGAACTTTGCAAAGTTATTAACCATATGGTCGGCAGCCGAACACCTTACTTGCAGAAGCAAACAAGTCTGCGTGACCACTAGGCTGTTAACCTTGGCTTTCTCTAATTTCATAGGTTGCGTAGCAAGTATCACAACACTTTAGGACTTGGTGTAGGTCATTTCATACTTGGCAGATGTGAAGCTTATCAACTACGTAGCATGTCGGCAGTGGATAAAGCTTCGTATATGCACGCTAACTTGTTTAACCTTTCACAAGAATGTGCAGTTGTATAAGTCTAATGCGGCTTTACTGCTGGAATGGCAAGCCGTAGGCAGTCTTCCAAAATCTGTAGGCTACCTTAGTGCACTCAATAGCAGCTTTAGGGTTTCAGAGCTGCCATAAATAGGGTGTACTGCTTAATGTGCCTCGTCCGTCTCTGAGGCTCAGTTCCCACGAATTAGGCCAATAGACCCAAAATCCTTTAGTTACTGCCGGATTTTGGCCCTTTTGTTGTAGCTGGAGATAAGATGCTGCTGGTAGGCTGCGAAATGGGTGATTGTCTACTCGAACTTCTCATCTGCCAGATCTAAGCTTGTGGCCATATCTTTACTGTTCTGCTCAATGTTTGGCAGTAGAGTGCTGATACTTGGCTCGATGACATTGGGATAAATGATTGTTTTTTTAGCCAAATGCCACAGAGAAATGAGTCTCACCGGTTGCTTTTTTTTTTCTTTTTTTTTTTTTTTTTTTTTTTTTT
>JADOBS010300648.1:0-10981 GCA_015708375.1 Cydonia oblonga | reverse complement strand
CTAGCAACCTTCACTACTCATGAATATAAGTTCATAACGATTAGGTGAAATTCCTTTATATTCTAGCATCAAATTCATGCATGCAAACTAAGTATGCATCCTTAATCAACATACAAGAATAAGTTCTTAATCAAACAGTTAAGTAAATTGCATTCACGATTTATGAAATCACAATTGGAAGTAATAAATTCATATTGCAAATATGTTCATGGCTTTGAATTTTCCTCTAGCTAAAACGAGTTTAGCTCATCATGTTCGCAATTAAACAAAGACAATCTAATTTAAACATTGAAAATAAAAGATAGAATACACCTAGAAACACTCCAGCAATCCAAAGGTCTTGAATGGTAGCCACAGCTCCAAGCTTTTATCTCCTTCCTCTCTGCAAAGTTATGGCACAAAGGGATGTGGTGGACGGTGTGGTGATCTGATGGTAGAGGGTGGTTGATGGGTGATGTGAATTGAGTTGTGGTGTGTGGTCTCTCTCAACCTGCGGCCAAACCTTAATATATTTATGTGTAGGCACGTCCAAAACCCTAGGGAAATTAGGCTAGGGTTAGAAATTAGCAGAAATAAAGGATTAGGGCCTTAGGGTGCTACACAAAGGATTGGGCCTAAAGAAAAGGGTCAAAACCTAATTAATCTCTGAAAAGGCTTTGCACAATCCAAATCCACATGGAAAAGAGCTGATCCAATTTAGAATCCAAGAGGGAAAAGAAGAACAAGGTGCGGCAACCCTAGAGATTCTAGAAGCAATGTGTTTGTGGCAGAAATTAAGGCTTCTAGAAGAGGAATGAGGCGCCACTTTCTAGGAGAACAATGTGGCTTCTAGAACCATGTTTTTAGGTATTCTCATCTGGACATAATCCCTTCTTGCAGCTGGAATTAAGGTAGGATAGGATTAGGATAAGGTTATGACAAGATAAGGTTGTCTGGATAAGATAAGATAAGGTTGGATAAGGTTTTGGATAATTTTCCTAGTTTTTAGCTGATGTTCCATGTTTTTTGCCTTTTCCTTATCTTCTTTGTCTTGAATTTGTTTCTCCATATTTGTAGCATATTCCTAGCCTCTTGAACTTCAAAAACGTGCATCCACCTTGCTCCATGCATGTGCCATCCATTCTTGACCAAAAACTGCTCCAAAATGCTCCAAACTGCACTTTCTTGCCAACTTTGTCATTTGAACCTGAAAGCACACGAAAATAACTTAAAACACTCTAATAAGTAGAGACTAACTAAATAAATGCAAGAAAACAAGCTAACTAAGTCGCATAAATATGCTCTTATCAAGTTGGTTCCTAACTGGAAGCTTGATTCCATGTGCCGACTGATTGCTCTCTATCTCATAGTCCTACAGGTAAGAACAAGGACAAAGAAAAGAACAGGGAGAAAGCATGATATGAGATACTTTTGCTTTAGACCCTGATGATATGAGGTACTTTTGGTCTTGAAGAAGCAGTGGTGATTTGATGGCGTTGCAAGGCGAGGCTTTGCTCTTCAACGACGATGACAGTGAAGGGTTGTTGAGGCTTCTCGAGCTCTTTGATTAGGGCAATGATGTCGAGCTCTGATTTGACTTAGACCCCTCCGTCTTGATTATGTAGTTCTGCAAGGAAGGGCTTCGTGCTATAGTGATTCGTTCCAGCTCATTGTGCTGCATTCTTCTTTTCTTGTTTCTTTTGCATAGCAGAAGTGGTGCGCAACATTTTGCCTTTAATTGGTCCTTCAGAGCATAACTTCTCGGCAACTCGTCCATGCTTGGCAACTTCAGTTGAAGATGAGCACTCGAGAGCAATGCTGGGTAAGCAACCAGGCAAGGGTTCTGGGCAATCAGTTCCAGATCGGAAGTTTGATTTCAGGTTCTGACTGATTGCTTTCTTTCTCCTTGTTCTACAGGCAAGAGCAAGGGCAAGGGAAAAGCATGATATGAGATACCTTTGCTTTCGACCCCGGTGATATGAGATACTTTTGCTTTTGAAGAAGTAGTTGATGGATCAGCACATGTATTTATTGCGCTCATCTCCGCATGCTTCGCTGTATCATTTCCACTAGCCTTATCTATTCTCTGGCCATCTGGCCTCTTCTTTGGAAGTACAACAAAAGTTGAAGATGAGTACTTGAGGGCAGCGCTAGGTAAGCAATCAAGAAAGGGATTCCAGGTAGTCGGTTCCAATTTGGAAGTTTGATTCCAAGCGCCAGCTGATTGCTCTCTTTCTCCTTGTTTTGTAGGGAAGAAGAAGAACAAGGAAAATGATAGGGAGAAAGCATGCTATGAGATATTCTTGCTTTCGACCCTGATGATATGAGATACTTTTGCTTTGGTGTGGCTTGGTTGAAGAGGTATTTTATTTAGGGAGGAAGGAAAACTGAGTATGTTGAGAGGTTTTGTTGCAGACGCATTATGGGCAAGGGAGAAAAGCCAGGCATTTTGGATGTGTGCTTTGCCATGGAGGATGAATGTCAACATATATAGTGATTTCTCAACATCAGGTAGTGGTGCAGACGTGGCCTTGCTACCCACGCTTGTCGATGATAGCATTGTAGTTGGGATAGTAAAATTCACGCGTTTTCAATTTTGTGAGAGATGTTTGACAAAGTTGCATATGATATCCGAAAAGCTAAGATTGTGTTTGTAAAATGTTGACGAACTTTATGCAGGAAAATCTAGCTTTTGAAATTTGGAGAGTGGTGTCTCTTTAATTTTTTTGAACTAGTGGCTGTGTTGCCTCTCATTTTATAGAGGTATCAATCACATCCAACATGCACACTTTGAAGATTGCCCACTCGTAAAAATTTTCTCTAGTGTATTTATGAGATTTTTACTCCATCCAACCCTTTTCTTTTACCATTTTTTGAACATGGCTTACCCGTCTAACATTTGCTTAGATTTGAGTCTCAGGTGTGACACAAGTACGTCGCATCAAGGTAATATATGGTGCCCATCCTTCTTATCTTCTAATGGCCCTCTTACAATTGAAGACTCCGTGATGAGGGATGCAACAAACTAGCAAGGTTTGAGCTTCGAGCTCGGAGGTTCAGCCTTGTAAAGACGGAAAGTCAAGAGCGGAGCAACCTGGCTGAACCGACTTGATTCTGGCAGGAGAGTTTGGAGCGGGATCTTGACAGTGAGAAGGGGGCCAATGAGGAGTCTCGATCTGCGAGACACTTCTGTAAAAACATTGCTCTAGCGCAAAGTAAACCGCGTTCTCATCCTCATATACATCATAAAGGTCAATCATATTCGAGCGCAATGATAGATTCTCAACAATCTTCCTCAACACCAGGATTTCATTTATGACCAGCACATTTGATATGGACAGCTGCTTTCGGGTTTGGAAAGCGGCAGCAGCAAAGCTATTCTGGTCTCCTCTCTCTTGATCTCTCGATCGCATCCTTGTTTCTTAACTGCCTTCTCGTTTTCTTGGAGATAGAATTATCGTCAAGACTTTCACCAAGATGGCGTGGCCTGATCCGAAGCAGTCTGCGAAGGAAGCTTGGGGTGTTGGGAGGAGGTACAACCATGGCTGGGTGTCGATAGCGGTAGTACTCGCAGCTCTCGGATCTAAGGAGGAGCTATTGAAGTTAGCGTGTGTGCCGAGGCCAAAGGTGGTGAATGTGAGGTTGGTGAGGAAGGACACGGGTCCAGCGGTTGCTGGAATTGGGTTGCGCCGGCGCTGAAGAGCACGGAGGAAGCATAGCAGCGTTGTCTTGGTTAGTGGGCTCCTCGAGGAAGCTAAGATCCTCATTGTCGTCAGTCGGGTGCGAGCCCTTGCAGAAAACCGAGTTGACTCGCCATTCTTTAAGTGTGAGAGAGAAAGTGCAGTTGCGGATATATATATATATATAGACACACATATTGTACAAACTGTAATAATTTTTTTTAATTATTTAATTATTTATTATTATTTTTAGGTATAAAGAAATATTTGTATAAAATTGACTCTTAACATTTTACTAAAACCTTTTTTTTTTTATTTTGATGTGACTGAACTCAAAGTTGAATGTTCGTGCTGCCTACGTACTCTTCCAAAGAAAAGATCAAGTCATAACATAGTTCAAATGAGTCATGGATTTGTTTTGACAGTTTTAATGCTAATTTTGATGATGATTTTGCCGTACACAGCTTATGCTCTTATGGGCCAGGAGCATTTGTTGTCGCATTTTATGCTCGTGCGGACAAAGAGCTTTGGTGTGGATTTGGCGTCGTTTGTAGTTTCAGCTCATGCAAGCAAGGAGCATCTTGGTGCCATTTACAGTTTCAACTCGTGCAGGCAAGGAGTAATTGTTGTCCCCTTTTATGCTCGTGTGGACAAGGAGCATTTGGTATCGCCTTTTATGCTCGTGCGGACAAGGAGCTTTTGTTGTCGCCTTTTAGGCTCGTGCGAACAATGAGCTTTGGTTGTGGATTTGTCAAGCAATCTTGGAGAATTGTTCCTCACAATCTTCATGGCAAGAAGCCTTGACTGAGTAATTGAAGAAGTCTTCTGGGAAGAGGTCGCACATTGTGATGAGGATGGACAGTCTTTGTGTGGAATTTTCATTATCTCCAACACTTTCACATTGTTCTGGAGGTTGACAAAAGCTGCATTGTCCCCTTTCCGACGGATGAACCTGTGGATAAGATGGTTGCTTTTTGTCCAATTTCTTCGAACTGATCTTAGAGAGGCATTCCTCACAATCTTCATAGCAAGGAGCCTTGACCGAGTAATTGAATAAGTCTTCAAGGAAGAAGAGATTGAGCATGAACGATCTTTATGTCGAAATTTCCTTATCTTCAACATTTTCACATTACTTTGTAGGTTGGCGGAAGCTACTTTGCCCCCTTTTCTATTGGTGCACTTGTGGAGAAAACTTATGCTTCTCGGGCCCTTTTTTTAGAGTAATATGAGTCCATCCTTCAATTTTACTTGACTTGGAGAATGCCCCTAATGGTCGAGGAGAAGACTTTGAGTTGAAAGAGCCAAAAGTGACGCCTTCCTCAGGGATTTCATCTTCTTTGTCTACTTGGATCGTGGTGGGGAAGACATCTTGGACCTCTTCTTTAGTGTCATCCTCTTGGGCTTATTGGCATGGAGATCAGTCGATGTGGATGATGGTCCTTTTGTGCCAACCTCCAAAGTTGCTTGGCGCTTCATCCTTGAAGGAATTAAGCTTCGAACATCGCATTTTTCTGCTAGATTGTCAAGTTTTTCTTCCTTTGGCGTGGACTTCCTCTTTCTAAAAGGTTTTTTGTTGTCTTCAAGTCTTTCCAAGCCGACCATCGAGGAGGAGATATAGCCGTGCCGCTTTGTTTCTTAGGTTTTGACAACCTTTCGAAGATAAAGCTTTGAGGTCTTGGTATGTTAAGCCGCTTGAAGATGAAAGTTTGGTCTTGACTACCAATGCGATCAAGTGCTGAAATTCTAGGTTTTGAACGATTCAACCTATCAAATACTGAAGCTCGAGGGGCGGGTTTAGGCTCCTCTTGATCTTGTTCAATGCTCACGCTGATGTGTTGAGCGCTACCATTTTTCGCTTTGCTTGAAATCTTCACGGGTGCCTTTGGTGTGAAACCAAGTCTAACTTTGTTGTTATCAACTCCGTAACCATGCTCTTTCAACTTCTTTTGAGTCTCGATGAGGTCACGTTCTTTGTCGCTGATGATGTTTGCATTCTTCTTTCCAAGATTTAAAGAGGAAGAGAAATCGTATCCAGCCTTTGACATGAGCTTGTAGGCGTTTGAGTTGAAACCTTCTTCGGTCCTCTTGGTTAGAAGGGAGCTTTGTTTTACTTTCACGCCGTGCTGTGCCTCCAGACATTTGACGAGTATAGCAATTTGCAAGCCCTTCTCCTTTACGATCTTTGTCAATCTTGTGATCTCCTTATTCATCTTTGACAACCGCTCTTTGATGGAAGTCGCGCCAGTAGTCATGACTTGCATGGCTACGAGATATGAGCTGCTGCTTAAGTTGGCATATGAAGCTGGTGACAATGAGCGCTCTTGGGAACCTTTTGACATGAACAATCCTTGTTCGCCGCTTTGAGGCATCCTCGTGCGTGCCACAACAACACTCTTCGGTGCCCCTAGCAAGGTCAGGTTAATGATGGACTAGGGCTTTGATGCTCGCCTTACTCCCTTAGCAGCACTAACTTTGAAGCAGCGCGTTGAGGAATGGTTATGGCACCAATGGATTCTCCATTCGCAACGAAAGTGTTCAGGCTCATGCCGTTGGTGGTTATAGTTTTGCCTTTTGAGGGCTCTTCTATCTCTACTTCAACCATGTGACAGGTAACGGCATTGCACTGTTGGAAGAAGTTCTTCGGGAAATACTCGTGCAAGAAGATAGTAATGCGTGACTCTTGCTCCATAGGTTCCCTATCGTGCGTTAGCTTAGCAGCTTTTACGTTTCTTTTGGGCTTCCCATTGTGGTGTTTTCTCCCTTGTTCCACATTTGGCCATGTGGCTTGTGGTCTTGGCTTCCTTGTCTTTTTGTAGGTCACTAGTATCCACCCTTCTTCATCATCTGTAGATGCATTTTGGTCGCTTGCCCCCAACGATGGTTATGGAGAAGGTGCCGTGTAACTTGAGCGTTGAAGGGAATGGTCATGAGTTGTTTGAAGAGGTACGGGATCGAAGGATCCGAATATGATTGTAATAGTATGCATTGCGACCGTGTCTTCTAGGTTGAGTTCGATTGGCCCTTGTTGTGCTAGCTTCATGATGAGCTCTTTGAGGATGAAGCAATTGCCAACAGGATGACTTACGATACAATGGTACTTGCAGTACCTGGGATCGTTAACTTGATTCATCTCTTCAAGGCGCTTGCATTCTGGTAACTCAATCACCTTTTTTTTCAGCAAGTCGTCTAATATTGCATCCATGTCTGAGTCGAGAAAAGGGTACGTCTTTTGCTCCAGCTCCCACAAGGTGTTTTTGTACTTGTCTTGAGTGCGAGGAGGCTCACCTCTCTATATCTCCTTTTCTTTAGTCTTGGAGAAGATCCTGATTGGCGCAGATGAGGTCTTGATGGGCGTGGTGTTGACAGTAAATGCTTCTTTGGGGGCTTCTTCCCAGTCTTGTCTACATTTGGGGAGAACATCTTATCCTTCTTGAAATCAGTGATCAGCTCCTTCTTACCGTGATTGGCGATACTCAACTCCATGTCGTGGGAACGAGTTGCCAACTCCTCAAATGTTCTTGGTTTTATGCCTTGAAGGATGTAATGTAATCCCCCGGGCATGCCAAATTTTTAAACACGAATATTCCTGCGATGAATGAAACAAGAACACGTGTACAAATAATATTTTTGTATTGATTTTGGGGTTACAATCTCGTTTATAATTTACTCCTCTGATTCTATCTTCATAAGGTGTAGATGTATAAGTGGGCTGTTGATCCGAAAGGGTCTTCGGGGCTTGATCTTAGGATGAACAAGGATGAACGATGAACACCTTCTTCAAGGGTCATCAAGGCTTGATCCTAAATTGGTGGAAGTTCTTCAAGGGGCCGTCGGGGCTTGATCTTGAAGAAGGATTTGGCAAAGAAGAAAGAGAGCTTTCTTGATCCTTCGGGATTCTTGGGAATTTGGGAGGTTGGATGCTTGAAAGCTTTAAAGTTTCATAGCTTCAAAGGTTTGGGGAATTCTCTTCCAATTTGGGAGTAAAGAAATGTATATGTCAATTCCCCCTCCATCTCTTGATAGAGAAGCCTATTTATAGGCTTTGAGAATGAATCACCACCAATCTTTTTTTGAGTGGATGAAGTAGGTAAAGTGAGGGCAGGTTGTAGGTGAAGTGAGTGTATGATGTAGGTGAAATGAATGAAGGTTGTAGATGAAGCGAGTGTACGATGTAGGTGAAATGAATGAAAGTTGTAATTTTAATATATTGGTCAATATTTATTTCACCGAAATTTCGATGTCTACACCAACCTCTTCAATTTAAGTCTCTCAACCTTCAATTCCTTGCACCACAGCTCAACGACGCATTCCAACTCAACCATTGTCACTAAGGAAACCATTGTCATTAAGGATACCATTGTCATTAAGGATACCATCAACTTAACCAAAGTTCACATCATCACCACCAACCACCTTATTGACGCTCTCGGCGTATAATTCTTCCTCATTAGCATCTTCCTCCACGTTTTTCCCAAAGGATGCTTGAGGTTGTGTAAAATACTAGTTTTAATGTTTAGCGTCCCTTGTCAAATCTTGTTTTTCGCACCAGCCATCTTCCCTACAAAAGGTTTGAATCATACATTTGCATATGCATGTCAACCTTATTTTTTCCAGAATCCGTTTGTCTACTGTAGTTGTCTAGTCAGAATTTTCATCTGTTTTGCAGCTGTTTAGGCACGCAAAATAAGATAGCCCACATGGGTCATCTGACACCTTTTCCCGTGCATGGATCTCTCACCCTTGATCTGGGAAGGTCTCTTTGGCTCATGACACGTGTTTCCTTATTCCCCTTGTCTGAAACATCTATCTCTTCCATTATAAGGGTTTTCAAGGTTTCATTTGTTCTTTGGTTAGGATTTTCACATTTTCAAGAAAATAGTGCATTTAGCCTAGAGCTACCTATTAAGCTTCTAAACCGAAACCCTAGCCACAAAACCATCTCATGCACAAATACCAATCACTGCATATTAGGGTTGCATTGTATTCATAGTTTTTATTAAGTTCTTAGTTTAATCATCAAAGTTTCATATCTTTCTTAAACTAAGCATTTGGATTCATGTTAGTTTCTTCTTCAATTGTTTGACTGGAGAACCTAAACATTTGTTGAATTCTCATTTCATGAGCATATCATAACATCATATCATTTCATTGATCGTGTTGATCTCGGTGCCACAAGGTGATGAGCTCAGGAGAAGCTGCCACTTCGTGAAGACCGAAGAAGTCCGTCTCGTAAGGCAAGGTTGCACAAAGGTAAAGTTGCTCCATAGATAGGGATCTAGAAATTGAGCTTGTGTGGTCTTTGCATCAACCTTGTTTACACTAGTGGATTGGACTCAGTGGAAAGTCCCCAGTTTTTTAACCCAGAGATGGGTTTTTCCTGCCAAAAACTTCCTTATGTTCAACACTTTGCAAAGTTACTTTTATGTCCAAATAATCATTGTTAGAGATAAACTTTGTAAGGTGTGCTAGTATTGACACTGTGTTAACTAAGTAAACTTAACTCAAGAACAAAGGCTAAAATAATAACTGGAGATCATTTGTCTTGCTTTAGCAATATTAGTTTACTTGGTTTATATGCTTGTGGATATCTAACAACCTGTACTCAATTGACTAGTTGATCTGACTAGTCAGTACATGTCACATCCCGGCCCGGGCCGCCACCACATCCGGGCTCGACTCCACCATAGCACGATATTGTCTGATTTGGGCCCCGACCACGCCCTCACGGTTTTGTTTCTGGGAACTCACGCAAGAACTTCCCAATGGGTCACCCATCCTTGGATTTCTCTCGAGTGAACTCGCTTAACTTCAGAGTTCCTACGGAACCCGAAGCTAGTGAGCTCCCAAAAGGCCTCGTGCTACGTAGAGATGAGAATGTACATATAAGGCTTACAGGATCCACTCCCCTGGGCGATGTGGGATGTCACAATCCACCCCCCTTAGGGGCCCAACGTCCTCGTCGGCACACTTCCAGCCAAAGATTGGCTCTGATACCAAATTGTCACATCCCGGCCTGAGCCGCCACCACATCCCGGCCTCGACTTCACCGTAGCACGATATTGTCCGCTTTGGGCCCCGACCACACCCTCATAGTTTTGTTTCTGGGAACTCACGCGAGAACTTCCCAATGGGTCACCCATCCTGGGATTTCTCTAGCATGAACTCGCTTAACTTCGAAGTTCCTACGGAACCTAAAGCCAATGAGCTCCCAAAAGGCCTCATGCTAGGTAAAGATGGGAATGTACATATAAGGCTTACAGGATCCACTCCCCTGGGCGATGTGGGATGTTACAGTACAGTTGCTTCTAAGTTTTTATTGTAGGGTATTTCACCTAGCAAAAATTTCAGGATGCCCCTCACTTCCCGAGTCAGACTCATCACTAGCGTTGCTACTCTCTACAACTCCCAAATCTTTACTGGCTACCTCACCATCAGAAGCACCAATAGTACTTCGCCCCTCGTCACTCGCACCGTTAATGCCCATGTATTATAGAGGACGGGGAGTACCGAAAGATGAAAGGCTAAGGTACCCCTTGTCCTACGGGTAGGACGTCAAGAGGCATATAAGGAAAAGGAAATGGCTTTCCATCTCCTAGGTTTCACCGGAGTGTTTTTGCTCTTCCATTTCCTGGACATCTTGGAAAACTCAGACTTATTGCTGCTGGGAAGGCTATCTTTCGCTACCTGGGGCTTGAAGTGTTTTACTTTACCACCTAAGCCACAAAGTGATTGTAAGTTGTAAGTGATTGGTATGGTATGACTAGTAAAAAGAGTATGGGTGTTGTTTAAAAAATCATACCACCCATAACTAACAAAAACAAATAAATAAACAAACACCTTTTTGAATCAAAACAACAAACTTTTTGTTCTTGGTATGAACAACAAGAACAAAGCAAGAACAATGAAGAACATCCATGAAAACCCGTAAGAGCTCCATGAATGTTTTCACTCAATAAAACTCAAATTTTCACTCCTCAAACGAGGGTTAACATCCTAGGGTACTTAGGGGTTCCAAAAGTCACTTTAAAACATTTTTAACAAGACAAACATGAACCCAAAAATCCACCCTTTGGATTTGGCCGAATTTCCCCATAAACATGACATCAAATTTTAGCTCCAAAATTCATGCTCATATGAACTTCATGTTGGAAGTATGCCCACAAAGCCACTCATTTGATGTAATAGCTTTTGGAACACTTATTGTATTAAACTTTTATATGTTTAATGAAGGGCAAAGCTTATTGTTAATCACTATTTATTGTATTATGTGTTTAAGCAATAAGGGAATCCAAGGAATGTATTTGATCTAAGAAAGAAGTGAT
>JADOBS010300647.1:0-10981 GCA_015708375.1 Cydonia oblonga | reverse complement strand
ATAAAAATATCTGAATATTATGGATATTTTACACTTTGATTATAAAGTATGCATCGTTACTATGGTGATACGTGTTTAATATGTAATACTATGAGTAACTTTTCTTCACATGGTATTGTTTTATACTGAGTACACAGAGTTACTATGTCCATGTTCCATGTTAATTATGCAATTTTCTTTTCACATGATATGATTAACATAAAGACTCACAACTATAGATTATAGGGAGTTTTAACGAAAAGTTCGCGGTACTATTCACTTTAACAAAAAATCATATTTTTACACTAAAAAGTTAATCCTAGTACTATTCATTTTACCTTTTATTTTGTCCTTATCGTTAAAACTTAAAGTTTTCAAGCCCTTTTCATTAGTTTTTCTTAGATTTTATTATAATGTCTCGTACCAATTATGCAATAGTAGGTATAAGTTGTTTTCTTCCATGTCATAGCTGTAGATATTAGAAATTATAGTATTAGGGAATGTTAGGGAGACTAAATTTGTAGGTAAAATTTTGTAACTTAATAATATGGAAGCTGACGATTGAATTATTATTTAAACGTTGATAAATATGCTAATTTTTTTTATAGGTAATACATTATTTAGTTTGCAAGTTTTATGTATTTAGAATTACTCCTAGTATATAGTGTTCGTTTCTTTTCTTTCTAAATATGCAAATGCAAATAAAATTTTGATTTAAAGTTGCTGGTTAATTAATAAGTACTGTCATTATGAATGTATATATGATGCAGGTGGTCTTTGATAGCGAGTCAATTACCAGGAAGAACAGACAATGAAATAAAGAACTACTGGAACTCTCACTTGAGCAGAAAAATTGGCACCTTCAGGAGGCCTGCCACCACCACCGCCATTACTACTGAAATTAGCACCAGTTCCCCGCCAGTCGGTGATGAAGTTTCCGCAGCTATGGAATTAGGCCCTCCCAAAAGAAGGGGCGGCAGAACCAGTCGCTGGGCCATGAAGAAGAACAAAACCTACTCTACCACCAAACCCAAAGGCCTCAAGGCCCGGCTGAGGCAGAGCCACCACAAACACGATAATATTGCTGCTGCTGCTGATGATGATGATGATCGTCTCAATAATGCCCACGAGGCAATTGCCTTGCCTACTAAAAGTAATAATAAAAAAGTGGACACCATGCAGGACGGTTACGTGCTACTAATGGAGGTCCCGGACCAGCGGCAGGAAACTAGAGGTGGAGGAATAGCAATGCCGGCAATGATCATTGATCATCAGAAAGAAACTGATGGCGGAAAACTAATTTTAGGACCACATCCACATGGACATGATAACGATGATATGAATGAATATGTCAGCATTAGCGGAGGGTCGTTGGGTTTTACTGACTACTTGATGGACGACATTAATGAGGACGAGATACTGGATCCAAATGGGGTTATGGCTTTAAGTTCAAGTGAAATAAACATTCATCAAGATGCTGGCCATTTTCCAGACGCTGTTATAAGTGATCATCAGGACACAGAATTACCATCGTCATGTGACCAACTAGTCATATGTCCAAACAAAGTTATGATGACGACGACGACAACAACGACGACTACGGCAGCCAGTGATGATCATCACGATCAGGAGCTAGAGAGCAGCAGCTGCGGTTGTAATTTGAGCTCCTCGTCGTCGATCTCAAACTCAAACGGAAAAGTTGTGACGGGGGACTTGTATTCATGCGGTTCTTCATTGTCTCTCACAAATACTAGTAATTGTGATACGGAGGACGGTCATACTCCAGGTGGATTCGGAAATCACGATCAAATATTATGGGATTGGGAGAGTGTACTTAGCAATGCTGGGACTGGGCATGACTACTTATGGGATGGCCATGACAGACAAGACATGCTGTCTTGGTTGCGGGAAGGAGAATCTGCTACTGCTGCTGGTGATGATGATCATGCTGATGCCATGGTGGCTTGGCTTCTATCTTGAATGTTCAATTCAATTTGTTGTACACTAGCCTTCTGTCAATTTGTTGCTTCTTTGGTTTTATTGGACTTTCTTTTTGTTTAAATGAGAAAGATTCCATTAATTAATTAAAATGAGAGACAAAGAATATAATTTCACGATTATAAATATAATAAAAGACAATATAAAATCTCAACTACGTAAGCACATTCAACCATAATGCTCATGAGGACAAAATATTACATCACTTTCTAATGGACTTTATGCTACAAAGATGAAGCTTATTGTTTCCCAAAAAAAAAAAAAAAATGATGAAGCTTATTTGACAAAGAAGCTCTTGTGAAACACACGAAATGATCCTCGTAGTCTTACGCAGGGCACACAAACTAAAAACCAAAGCCAAAAACTAAAGTTGGCGATGGTAAATGTTTTCTTTGTTTTTCTCCCACTCGTTGATAAAAGTACTTGATGGATGTTATTGTTAACTTGTATAATATTTCCCTTTAATTATGAGATTCTTATTATTTTGGGTTTCCTAGTTTAGATTGTTTGTAATTATTCTTTCATAATTGCAGTAGGATTGTACATGATTATATATACCTCAGAATGAGAAGAATACAATTAACACATTCAAAACATTCTCTTCTTGGCACCAAAGCCAGGTCTTAAAAAAGGAAAGAAAGTTTTGAACTCTAACCGAGTTTGTTACTGCGCCGTGCCGAGCACCACTGTTGTGCCTTCGACAAATAGCGAATGACGTGAAGTCGTTGCTGTGTTTCAAGTTTCTGCCTAGATTTGCAGTGAGCGATGTGTGTCGTTGCTGCCTCGAGTACCTTTGCCGTTGCACGGGTTCCATATCCTTCGTGGAAGATGTCTGCCGAGAACAGCCAGATTGTTTTTGCTAACGCTCTGGTCATGATTCAGCTGAATAATTCAAGCTTCAACATTGGGATGGTTTTGGATGAGAAGAACTATGATTTATGGGCTCCTCTTATTCAGATTCATGTTGCTGGAAGGAAGAAGATGAGATATCTTCATGGGTCCATTAAGGCCCCTGCAGAGGATGATCCCAAATATGATGATTGGTTCTTTGAAGATCAAAGAATTAAGAGTTGGCTCTTGTTGACAATGAAGCTGGAAATCATGAAACGTTATATTCGATTGTCAACTTCAAAAGAATCCGGGATGCTCTTAAGACTGCCTATTTTGATGAGAATGATGAGGTTAGAATTTATTCATTAAATCAGAAAGCTTCACATCTCAGGCAGAATGGGTAGCCTTTGGCTAGTTACTTTGGAGAATTAATAGAGATTTTTCAGGGATTAGACCACTTTAACAAAGTAGCCATGGCATGTGAATAAGATGTTCTGATTTTCCATAAGAAACCGAGCGACAAAGGTTGTATTTGTTTCTTGGTGGGCTTAATGATGTGTTTGATCAGGTTTGTGGAGAAATAATGCGCAAAGACCCACCACTTGAACTTCAGACTGCTTATGCGTATGTCCGTCGTGAAGCAGATCGCAAGGAAGCTATGAAGATGGAAGCTCTGAGGGGATTTTTGGGTTGTCCATTGCGGTCAACCCAATTTCAATTAAAGCTCTGAGAGGATTTTTGGGTCTTACGGGGTATTATAGGAAGTTCATTCCTAATTTTGGTAAGATAGTGAGCCCCTTAACTGCCTTGACTAAGAAGGCCAGTTTCAAATGGACTGAAAAAGCCACTACAGCTTTCCAGCAACTCAAGGAAGCTATGTTATCGCCTCTGGTTTTAGCACTACCTGACTTTAGTCAAACCTTTATCATTGAAAGCGATGTTTCAGGCCATGGAATCGGAGCTGTTTTGCAACAAAATGAACGACCTATTGCTTTTACTAGTAAGGCATTGAGTTCGAGGAACCAATCTTTATCAGCTTATGAAAGAGAGATGATGGCGATAGTTAATGCCATCAAGAAATGGCAATCTTACTTGGTTGAGAGGCATTTTATAATTAAAATAGATCATCACAGCCTCAAATACTTCCTACAAGGTAGAGCTCATACTCATTTTCAATAGAAATGGGTATCAAAATTGTTGGGTTTTGACTATGAAATTCAATACAAGCAAGGTTATGACAACCAAGTTGCAGATGCACTTTCCAGATTACCTCCATCTTCTGCAGGGTGTTCTGAATTATTTTTGCACAATCAAGGTTGCTTAGAGCACGCTGAGTTCATGGCCATCTCTTATCCATACATGAGTTGGATGGATGATATTAGACGACATGTAGAATCTGATGAGTGGCTTATTGTTAAAACTAAACAAGTTTTAAGCAATACGACTGATTCTTCTCTAATTGGCAACTTGAGGCTTCATGTAGACAATGGGTTCCTGAAGTATAAGAATATGATTGTTCTTAGTCCTCACAACCAATGGAGGCAAAAGATCTATGACGAACATCACAGCAGTCCAATGGCAGGCCATGCAGGTTTCCTTAAAACCTACAAGAGGCTTTCTAAATCATTCTACTTGGAAGGTATGAAGAAAGATATTAAAAATATGGTGGCTAGTTGTGCAGTGTGTCAACAACACAAATATGAAACCCTTTCACCAGCTGGGTTGATTCAACCTTTGCCAATTCCATCTCGGGTTTGGTCTGACATCTCTATGGATTTTATCATTGGCTTACCACCTTGCAAAGGTAAAATGGTGACTTGGGTTGTAGTGGATAGGCTATCAAAATATGCACATTTTGTAGCATTGGCTCATCCTTACACTGCGTCTTCTGTGGCTAATATGTTCGTTGTGAACATCTTCAAATTACATGGCATGCCTACATCTATAGTTTGTGATAGAGACCCTGTTTTCCTGAGTGGATTTTGGAAAGAGACCCTGCAGTTCCACTTTATGAAGCTGGTACTACTAAGTTGGAGATGGTGGACAGAAGATTGCAGGAGATGAATCGAGTTTTATCATTACTTAAGGCCAATTTGGAGGCAGCTCAGAATAGACTGAAGACTCAAGCTGATAAACACTGAACCGAGAGGGAATTTGATGTTGGTGACTTGGTTTATATACGATTAGTACCCTATCAACATTTGTCTCTAGCTTCTCACCCTTTCAACAAGTTGCAACCTAAGTTTTACGGTCCGTTTGAGGTATTAGCATGGGTTGGTGCAATGGCTTATAAATTGAAGCTACCTACTAACTCCAAACTCCACCCTGTATTTCATGTTTCTTGCTTAAAGAAGCATTTGGGTCCTGCAATACAACCTACAATTCAACTTCCAGTAATTACAGAAGCTGGAATTCTGCAGGATGTGCCTATTGCAATCTTGTAAAGGAGAATGGTTGAAAAGGGGAATGCAGCTGTGACTGAAGTGCTAGTTCAATGGCAAAATCACTCAAAGGATGATGCGACTTGGGAGGAGTATTCTTTGTTGAAGACCAAATTTCCAGATGTCACCAATCTTTGAAGCCTTGCAATTGAAGGCTCATTTTATGGGGGGAGTATTGATATGGTGCCACGTGTCAGCATCATATCAATGGGAATTGTAACTAAATTCTGTTTTGGATAGCTGTTAAGTGAGGTGAGTCGGTTACTTTCTGTATAAAATAGGAATTCTGAGTGATCAAGGATATGTTTTGTAAAAGTTGTTTCAGTCAATAAAAAGTTCTTCTTACATTTGAGTGAAAGTCGAACAGGGATCTTAACATGTAAGGACAAAAGAAGATGCAGTTGATGCCTTACTTAGCGTGAAAGACAACGCGGGCATAAAACGCATAATAAAAAGGTAAGAAATACTTTTCTTTTCTTGATTTCGTTTGCATTTGTACCTTCATCGATAGCATTGCATTTGCTACTTTTAATCTGGAAAGTACTGGACGCATATACATATGACTACTGCCTGTCATAAGCTCTTTACTCGGATTTTTTTGTCTATATATTTGCTTGTGTGTATTCGGATGGAAGAGTGAATAGTGCACTACGGAAATTGTTCAAGTCTAGGTGCTCCACTAGATACAACTTTTTGCCCTATTAATTGTTTTGAGATATTGTTTTTGCTTTAATGAATAGTATCCCATGCTTAATTCTGGTTTTTGCGCCTACGGTTGTCAGATTGAATCAGACGATCGTGAACGGTCACAAGTGGGCAACTGGTTTACATGGAAGAGACTCCTCCCCTGAAGTGACGAGCAAGCAAAGCGATGCTAACTATGATTTGAGATTGGAGATAAGCCGTCAACTGGCGGACGTAAGAAGGGAGGTCACAATGCAGACTCTGTTCTTACAAGACTTAGAGCTGATTTGGTATTACTGTGTTTTGAAAAAAACCTGTTTCTGCTGTGATGTGAGAATAAACAGCTGTGAAATAAAACAGCAGAATGTTTGGTAAACTTTTTTGTAAAAGTGCTTTTGGAAAAAAAAGCATTATTATAGTGTTTGGTAAACTTTTATGTAAAACATATGTAAAAAAAAAAACAGATTTTTCAAAGATGGATTTTGCAGCTTCTTGTTTTTGGCTTTTTTCATCCAAAACTGTGAAAAAAGCTGAAGCTCAGAGCTTTTTTGGATACCAGCTTTTTTTTAAATCACCTCAGTACCAAACCAGGCCCTGGGAGTGTCTGCATAATGCCTTGTTGCACCTTGAGGGAGGCTCATCCTCACATCACCAACGCCCAGTAGTATTGACAACAACGACACGGCTGGGAAATTATGCCCCTACCCTACCATGGATAGTTGTAGTAATGCATTACATACTAGGAGAAATACGAATGACTAGCCACACGTTTTTGACGTCACTGACCCAAAACTAGCAGGGGGCAAAATGTACATGCGACCGAGGCATTATTTGAACGGACAGAACTTACACAAGTGTTGATTATATCCATTGCCATTCAATTATTGCTCTAGTTGGCTTACCAGTGGCGGAGAAATGAGAGTCGTAATCGTAATTGACCATCTCTTACAAGTTACAATGGGAAATGAATAATTTACTTTACAATAATCTCACGACCGTTTGATAAGCTGTCCCTAGCACAACGGAAACAAAGGAAAGGAATAAACGATTCACCATCTCCCACATAACAGCAGGGTAAACGATTCTCCGCCTGTTTAAAATAGTTCAACAATGGCCAATTTCCCAAAAATGAACATGCGACTCGTGACGCCCTTCTCTTCATATGCAACAAAGCGATAGCCTAAATGCTCATCTTGCACTCCAGATTTTGCAAATGAAGCAAGTATCTATCTGAACATCACTGAAGCCAGCACTTAATCTGCAGAATCAATCCCTTTCAAATCCATATCCAACATCCTACACGATTTCTCTTGTTTAAAATCAGGCTCCGTGATACCCATAGAAGAACACCCCGCAATCGGATATTCCCTCTCATCAACCAAAGACTTCATGTAGGAGCACGGCTGCTCTTCAGCTTCAATATCGGATACAGGCTCTTGCCCGGAACCAAACTCCAACTCATAAGACGGTGGGCCAGCAGGCTGTGTTCTCATTTGCACAGACCGCAAAAGTGCAGCCCTCCTCAAGTCAGCTGAGTGACAAATATCACTAGGTGATGATGGGAATCGCCCCTCTGAATCAGAGCCTCGCTGACGAGGCTGGGAGCAGTTGAAATTAGTGACAGTGCAGCCATGTGAACTACTCGGACAAGTGGAAGGAAATCTTTGGTACCTATAAGGAGAGACAGGACTCGAGGGAACACTATCAGGTTGGGAGGAGCAAGTATTTATGGGGTTCTCGCAAAATCGAGAGTCATCTGAGTCCTCTGACATTGGTGAATATTGTAAAGACATCTCATCCCTGGAAGCATAAAGTTGTGAAAACATAATGAAAAATCAGATCAGCATAATAAAGGACATGCAATTTTCTCCTTTTCAGGCAGAATCAAGGTGGAGAAAGCAATGCAGAGAACTCCTGTTTAATGTAATGCGGAAAACAATGACTTGAAGGTTCCCTAGGAAGGGGGACACTCGAGGGGGAAGGGGGACACTCGAGGCCCCCATCAAACAAAAAGAGAAAAATCACTTGAAGGAAAGGAGATAACATTTGGATGACTGAAGAAAAAGATGAAAATTTTAAGCAGCCACATGAAGTACCAAATTCACCTGTTGGTATACCACTTAAGCAAAAGGCCCACAGTATGACAGTTAAAAAAGTACGATTACATTCTTGCAAAAGGAAGCTTATATGAGTGCATCATAACCACATCCAGTCGAAACTATACAGTCTATACCATCAGATGGCCTATTCTGTTTGAGTCATATGATATCATGGTTATCACCAACAGACTGAATTTGGGGAAAAAATAAGAATAAAATAGGAAATAAGTCAAAGAAAATACAAAACGTTGAGTCCCATAACCCAAGAAACCATAAACACGAACCTGTAGTCCTAAGATGTTTCACAGGCCGCGATTGGTCTCTAGGATTGGATTGGAATAACTCGTAAATTCAAGGTACGTTTACGAAAAAAAAGGGTGAACTAACATAGAAAGATGCAATAGCACCTATGACCTATGAAACTAGGACACTTAAACATACACAGTCTGAATGTGAAGCGCAAGGTTATCATAACAATGAATGAATGAAGGAGAAGAATCGCAGTTAGTTATGTATGCGGGAAGGAGTAGTGCATTTGAGAAGGTTCCAAAAGCAGATGACGATGTTATGGAAAGTGATTGACAAGTTTGATACGAGTGTGAAAGAAGAAGTAACCTTGGATAAAACAAGGTATCAGACCTTGCTGGAGATTCCATGAGATTGTCAGGGAGAGGGAGTGGATCTCCAACTGTGAGTCCATTCAAACTAGATGCCATAATCTGCACTAGTGCAGTGCACAACAAACAAGCGAGTTATGAGGGAAATGAAGGATTAGTTCCACTTGAAACACTAACAAAATAAGGCCTATTAATGATAAATATATATAATAATAATAAAAAAGAAACATTTAACAAAATTGCTTGAAGACCCATGAATGAATTCAATTCTGATGGAAATGAATCAGAATTCAGAGCCACTAAATTTTCATTCTTGAAAGGAAAAGGAAGACTCTTTAGCTTAATTCCATTAAATAAAAGTAAAGAAATTGAAAGAAAAAAAAGAGAAAAGGAAACCTCGCTCAGATAACGCTTGTGGGAGTGGAAATTGTCGAGGTAAACCTCATCTTCAGGATCTCTGCTCCGCTTCCCAGATGGAGATGGTGAAGAAGACGATGAAGCGGATGCAGCGGATGCATTTGCAGATGATGAAGATTCTATTTCTGGGCCGCCACCACCTCCTCCTCTTCCTCCGCCTCCGCCTGATGAGCTCGACTCCGGACGCATTTGACAGCTCACTCTCTCGCTCTCTCGCTCTCTCTCTCTCGCTCTCTCTCTCGTCTCTCTCGTCTAATCTCTTTTTACTGGATTTTCACTTTACTTATCATTTCCATTCACGTCGGTCTCACCATTTTCCTGTGGAAGGAAGGCAAATGAAACTGTTTCGTTCAAAAGAGTATCTGGATTCCGACTCTCTCACTATGCTGCCCCAAAAAGCAATGGGAACACAAAAACGACGCCGTTTCTAGGCCCCTCGATTACTGGGCCTACATAAAAAGTACACAATATACTTGGGCCTTCCCCCACAAGCCCAAGACTCACAAAATTGAATGTGTTTTTGCTTCCATTTCCGTTTCTTTAAGATGAAATTAATTATGTTTGTAAAGGAGATACTATTGATGAAATTTCATGTAGCAGGCGGAAAATTAGTACAACACCATCCCGTGTTGACACAGACGTACGTAACATAGGAATGGGGGTAAAGAAGTTGATTCATCGGTTGAAATTTAAATGTGACGCTATGTAGTGGAATTGCTTGCCCTTTGCAATAATATTTACAGCTGAAACGAGACAGAGAGGAATAATAGCGCAGCCAGAATATTTTTCTTGGGTGGACTAGCTAAAATTATTAGCATGTAATTATATGATTTTTTTTTTAAGAAAATTAGATTCACATCCTTCATTTTGTTATTACATTGATTAAAATCCTATTAATTTTTAATTTTTTTTATCAAAATCCTTCGGTATTAATAACATCATTAATTATTTGAATAATAAAATATTTTTATTTTTAAATATATTCCTTTAGTGTTAAAAATGTTACAATTAGTATATTTATATTTATAGCTAAATTTTTTGTCATATATTTTTATTTTTAGTTTGTACCTATTTTTAATTTGTAAATATTTTTTAATCTATACCAATTTTCTTTTCATTTTTAATTTGTACCCATATATTAGTTTCTTTTCGTGCCCATATTTTTTAAAATTTTATTTGTGTTTGTACCCATATATATACCGTCATGTGACATTGTATATTTAATCAATGATAGAAAAATTACATATGGTATATGTATGTTTTATGCCTAAACTTTGTATCATATATTTATATTTTTAGTTTGTACCCACTTTTAATTTGCAACATTTTTTTTAAAAAAATTGTAGTATTTTCTTTTTAGTTTTATTTCGTACCCATGTATTAATGTGACATCCCACATCGCCCAGAGGAGTGATCCTTAAATGTATATTCTCATCCCTACCTAGCACGAGGCCTTTTGGGAGCTCACTGACTTCGGATTCCGTTGGAACTTCGAAGTTAAGCTAGTAGCGCGCGAGAGCAATCCCATGATAGGTGACCCACTGAGAAGTTCTCGTGTGAGTTCCTAGAAACAAAACCATGAGGGCATGGTCGGGGCCCAAAGAGGACAATATCGTGCTATGATGGTGGAGCAGGCCAGGGAAGTGATTCGCCCCGGTCCGGGATGTGACAATTAATTTCTTTTAGCGCCTATATTTTTAAAAAATTCATTTGTACTCATAATTTTTTAATCTTTTATCTGTACCCTAATTTATTTATAATGTATCCATTCTTCTTTATTAGTGTACCACTTTGTTATATGTGAAATGTACCAATTTTTTTTAACACTATGGATACATTCTTTTGCCATTTATTATTTCTTATTTTTACATAGTTTTTATCCATTTATTCAATCAAAATGTTTGAATTTTTTTAT
>JADOBS010300646.1:0-10979 GCA_015708375.1 Cydonia oblonga | reverse complement strand
ATTTTTGCTCAGCACTTTCAAGTGGTGGTAATGTTCACAACCCTACTTACTATTATTTGATGAGTTTAAATTTTAAAATTTGTATTTATCAACTATTCCGTATGAAAATTAAAATTTATTTAACAGTTATAAATAAGTTGGTGAAAATTGAGTGCCAATAAAGCTATATTTTTAGTAAAGTAATAGTGCTAATAAGTTAAATTGTTAATTGTTAAAAAAAAACCAAATAAATAAAACTGTTACAAAACGTAAAAACAATTAAACATAATAATTATTAATAGAAATTGAGTACTCTTAAAATGAGTCAGCAATAAAGAATAAACACGTTAATTAAGACTTATAATCCGATAATTAAGAGCTCGTTTGAATGTACTTTTAAAATCTTAAAGAAAATGTTTTTGAGTTTCAAAAGCACTTTAAGTGCTTTCTACAAGAAGCATCCGTTATGTGCTTCTTCTATGAAACACTTTAAGTGTTTTTTCAAGATTTACTTGTATTTTTATTAAGGATTGTTTCTAAAAATATTTTCACCAGAATTTCTTTCAATTATTTTAAAAGTACATTCAAACGAGTTATAATAAACATACTTTTAACAAAAGCGCTTTTTTAAACCTCGTAAAATTTGAAAAATAAATAAATAAAAACGAAAAGGTCCAAGTAAGAAGCAGTCGTAAAACTAGAAGTATTGCTTCTTCAACGTCCGTCAGCCATTGGTGATAAAATACAAAACAAAGAATAGAAAGCTTCCGTCTTTTCTCTCTCCATCTCTCTCAGAAAATCAGAATCAAAGGTGGTTGCTTTTGCCTGATCAAAGTCTCCTCAGCCGTTTCCGTCAATACCAAATTGGTAATTTTGCACAAAAGATTATCCTTTTCTCTTTCTCTTGGTCCAAATTCAATCGAAGTATCAAATTATCCGTATAAATTCCAGTAATTTGACATTTTGATTTGATCTGGGAACTGACAGCAGTGACTCAGATTTATCCATTATCCTCGAAATCCCCGAAATTTAATTCCAGAGTTATCCAGAAACCACGACGGATCCGACGGCGGAGACGCGGAGGGGACCCGACTGGATGGTGGGGCTGGAGTGCTTTCTGGACGTCGTGAGGGCCCTCGGCATGGGCTCCTGCCTTTCCGCTGATGGCAGCGCTGCCGCCTACGGCTCCGTCCCTTCATCCGACAGCAAGAGGCGGAGGAGGGTGGCTGCGATCTCCTCCCCGTCCTCAACGACGCCGTCAGCCGATAACGTGGAGATGTGGCTGCACAGAGTCCATGACAGGATGTTCTTGAACGGGTCCTCTGACTTTGCTTCCTTGTTCAGCAAGCAAGGCAAGAAAGGGGTCAATCAGGACGCCATGATTGCTTGGGAGGTGCTTTGCTTTTTCTCTCTACTCAAATGTTTATCGAATCATAATTGTATAGAAATAGATATTTTATCCGACAGTCTGGATTTTAATGTTGCCGGTCTATGATGGTATTGTATGTTTATGTTGTCTGCCTAGATATTTGTCAGACTGCGAATCTGGACCATTGATTGCTGCAAAACTGAATATCTTTGTGGTGTTTCGACAGAATTTCGGTTCGGCGGATACCACTTTCTGTGGTGTTTTTGATGGGCATGGTCCTTTTGGCCATATGGTTGCAAAGAAGGTGAGGGATGCTCTACCTTTGCGGCTTACTTCACAGTGGGTGTTGAATGGTAACACCAGGAACGGGCCTGCCGATGATTCGAGCGAGGCTGCTGCATATCACGAAGGCAAGGATGAGGAGCGCTGTGATCTTTTTATGACATTGAAAGATTCATTTTCGAAGGCTTTTAAGGTCATGGACAAGGAGCTCAAATTGCACCCTCGTATCGATTGTTATTGCAGCGGGACAACTGCTGTCACCTTGGTCAAGCAGGTAGTTTTTTTGCGTCACAGGATCCTCGTATTAATCTGATGACATTTCAGTTTTCGGATCAAATACAGGCATTAAGATGCCCAGTAGGTCGGCTTCTTTTTATTATCTTCGACAAGTTGCAGCGCAATAGTCTGTATCTGATCCAAGAGCTCACAGATGCTATTACTTAAGTTTTGGTACATCAAGAGTGCACCTATAAAATTTTCTTTTAAATACTTACGTGTGTTTACAGGGTCAGGATCTTGTTATTGCAAATGTTGGGGACTCTAGAGCTGTATTGGGCACAAGAGATAAAGATGGTTCCCTCGTTGCTGTTCAGTTGACTGTAGACCTCAAACCAAATCTTCCAGGTATCTTTCTCTCGCTCTTTCTAGTCTATAGTTAAAAGTTAAATAATATGAAGAATTGAACTTTATATTTAACCACTGCATTTGGTTACCGCTTTTAAATTGATTATGAACCATTAAATTATTACAATGGGATCCAGATGACAATTTCTATCTTTGATAGTTTCTATAAATCAGGAGCAGTGACCCAATGATAGATTCTGGTTTGTCATATATAATTCATTGTGACAACTGAATCCTGATGCACAAAATAAAATATCTCTAATATTAATCTGAAAAGTGACGTGATTTAGGAGTTAGGACTGAATAGTTGTGCTGTGGAAACTTCCGTGGTAAAAGAATGAAAGCCCGCATCCGTATCAAGGCTGGAAAGCCTTTGCTGCATAGTGCTTTACAAGGTCTTTCCTTTGCAGTGGACCATGGTCAATATGTCCTCTTAGATGTTATCTATTGTCTCAGCATGTCATGTTTACTCTATGTCTTGGTAGTTGAGTGCAAATTTGTTTTGAAATGGTTGGGTGCATGGATACACCTTGTTTGTTTGAATTGGATTATGAAAGTAAGTTCACATGCAGACATGAACACTTGCAGCACCCACCTACACACGCGCATGCGCTCATGCAGACACACTTAAATTTTGGTGTTGCAGTAGTTGATATGTGGTCAATGTACTATTACTACTTGTAGCTTAATTGGTGTTTTAACATAATCCTTCTTTATCATACAATTATAAATCCTGGATTAATAATATGGGGTCATTAAAGTTAGTTTTGAATCCAATTTTTTTTGTATCCATCTAGGGGAAGCAGAGAGGATCAGGCTATGCAAAGGACGAGTATTTGCTCTCCAAAATGAGCCTGATATCGCTCGAGTTTGGTTGCCCAATTGTAATTCACCTGGCCTTGCCATGGCACGGGCTTTTGGAGATTTCTGCCTAAAGGACTTTGGCTTAATCTCTGTCCCTGATATATCTTATCGTCGCCTCACTGAGAAGGATGAATTTGTAGTGTTAGCTACGGATGGGGTAAGAAATCTCTTTCCTTACATGTTGTGGCCTACAGCTTTTTGTTATGATGCAATTTACCAGCATATTTTTTTCTTTTGAGTGTCACACTTATTATGGTCTTTAGTGGAAAACTATAATGCCAATTTATTTATTTATTTTGGTTAGTGGTGGATTAAGCAGTAAACTAAAATTGGACGGAACGGAGACTGAAAGTTCAAAATAAATACAAGCAGGGGAAGGGATACGACCGGACCCCTCAAATAAAGACGAACCCATCTAGAGGCAAGAAGTCAGAACCACCCAAAGGCCTAAACTAATACAGATAATGGGAAGAGTATCCACTCAAGGAGCGAATGTATAGGATCAGCAGGCCTCAAAGTATTAGTAGTGGGATGGAACTTTTGAGTATTCACCAGGAGAGTATTTGAGCTTGGGAGAAGAAAGTTTGCTCCTCACCTTATTTAGGATAACTTCAGAGATGATAGAATATTATTTAGCCTCGTTCCTAAAGATCTTGCCTTCCTCTCTCCTAATTGAATAAACAGTTACAACCAAACCCAACTCCTAAGTGATAAGATGAAGTTCTTTTCCTTTCCATTGTCTACTTGCCCTCTCAAATCCTCAATAGAAGTTTTATTGAGAATAAGAAGGCATAGAGTAACTGATATCCACCAGTCTCCGTGTGAAATTTTACCTCCGTTGCGATCCTTAGGCAGCTTGGACTCATGATTCTTTTAGGATAATGGAATCTCACCACTTCGGGTATGCCAATTACCTCACTATAAAGAAGTACTTCTTCCATCACCAATGATGTGCTGAATAAAGGAGCCTAGCAAAGGTTTTTTTCTTTCTTTAACTCCTCTATCCATCCAGCTTAGATGTCATCATCACCTTTAACTGGCTTCCATGAGTGCCTAAGCATAAATTACCCGTGTTCCAGAGATGAAGAGAGTCCGTTCCTACATTCATCAAACATCAACCCAAGCAATCTTAGATCCCGTACTTCCCTAGTTCTTGCATCCTTGCCTTAGTCCTTTCATTTCATAGGCTTTTATCAGGTAAACCTTAAGGAAACATTTTTGGGGTGCCAAGGGTGTTGCAATTCATCGTGAGCTTCTGAACTAGGAGGATGTTGTCCCCTATCCTTCTCCAAGCAGCAAAGGCATGTTGATTAGCACTAATAAGGTTGAAGTGCGACAGATTCACCGTTAGCAATAATCTTTGCAATTGGCAATAGTGTTAGAACATATGAGGAAGGTTTGACGTGTCAAGTCATGCACATAGGGGATTGCGGAGCAAGAATGGTGGAATTAATCTGCATAAGAGTGTTCTGTTTAAGCGTTTGAGTCCTGCGCTGGAATTGTAAAAAGGCTTCTATCATTTTCGTATTTGTACGTTCTATCTATAATATTCCTGCTTAGCCTCATCCATTGCAGTCTTAATTTCAGTCTTAAATTGGTCCATTTGTGTAGTTAATCTTCCACCTCTCTAAGGATTCTTCTATTCTTTTTCTTTCTTTGAATTAAAGTACCATGTTCTTGGTCTGGAAAACATGAAAATCTCTGAAGTTTCTAACTTTATCTTCAATGAAACTGGATTTGATTACTGGGCGGATGTGTTTCATTTCGTTTGGGGGCAGAAGTGCTGTTTATTTGATCCGCTTGTGGAGATATCTTGATAATTTTTAGAAGTCTTTATTTAAAATTCAATGCGATGAAAATATCTCTTGTTGATCGCGAGAATAGATAAACATAAAAAACCATATAAATCCAACTGACGTCATAGATTCAAATATGCACATGAAAGAGTGTCACTGCACAGATGGTTTAAGATTGGCTTACACGTATTGACTTAGATATTGTCTCCTGTCCTCTGCAGATATGGGATGTCCTCTCAAACGAGGAAGTGGTGGATATAGTAGCATTAGCTCCCCGACCATCTGCTGCTCGTGCCCTGGTAGAGTCAGCAACTCGTGCTTGGAGGTTAAAATATCCGTACGCCAAGGTTGATGATTGTGCTGTGGTTTGCCTCTTCCTCAACTCCAGTACATCAAACACTACTTCCCATTTCTCGCCAACCGGAGAGGAAATGAGCTCTGGAAAGTCGCTGCAGTATCCGGAAGGGAGTTAGTACAAAAACCAACAGCAGCAGTGGCACACTTTTTTCGACTTGCCTGCTCCTGTGCCTTCTTGATTGTAGGGTGATTAGTTTTGTTGTCATTGTCTATATCTCTTTTCATTGTTATAGTGATTGGTTGATTTTTTCTATTTTTCACATAAATCTCGGCGAATAAAAAGGATTTCAGGGTATATTTTCAGATTTGTTTGAAGGGAGACGCGGCATTACATTGTCTCTCATTAGCATCGTCGATTTCGGATTTCTGTAAATACAATGTTCAGGCTGCCTTGATTTTGTATATTGGTGGGTGGTTGGAAATGTTCTCCTTGGGTGAGTATGTTTCTACCCGTCTTCTTATTTTGTGCTTTTTCTTGTAATCCAAGCTATCTTTTCTTTCCTGGTTGCCTTGCATTTGATTTCTAATTGCTTTATTCGGCCCTTCAATGGCTTTCTAATGTCTCGGAAAACACGAAATTTTGTCCTTGATGGATGGAAATGCTGGATATAATCAAATTATGCGACGGAAATCCATGAGTAGTATGTATCGTGTTTCATGATATGATAATGATAGTGCACACTCGGTTGACTACATCAACAAGGGATTAACTTGACTCCTCAATGAATGAGGAGTTCCGGTATTTCAAATAATTCGACCGGGACCGGGGTCTTTATATATGACCGTACCCCTTCGGACGCGGGGGTGAGTCATGGCCCTTCTAAGGCCCCTCCAAGAAAAGTAAAAGAACCAGTCCGAAAATAGAAGGTGAAGTAAATCATAAAAAGTTTTAAGCCACCGCACCTTACATATTGTCGCATCCTCCTCAATTCACTATGTAGCTGATTTACAGAATTTCATTTACGATCCAAATTGTTCATGTGAGAAATACTAAGAAAACTCTTAAAAGTGGGACTCTCCATAGAGACTCTTTGTCATCTCATGTTTTTGCACAATGTTTTATAATGTTGGCATTGCTAATTATGAGTTTCACTTTGAGAGTCTCCTTAGCATTTCTCATGCTCATATTATAAATTACAATGTAAAGATCCATCTCTCTAAAAAATCAATTAAATATGGAATCGTTTGGTCATCGAACTGTATAAAAACAGATAAACAAAATCGATAAATGAAATACAAACCGTCTATCTACATGCTACAATTGATTTACTAAACGTTAATTTTAATGGGTGAGGTGCCGATTTAATCCTTGAATTATCATCTCAATGAAAATCATGTCTCTAAATTATTTTTTTGGGTAAATAAGTTCCTAAATTCATTAAAAACTGTAAATTTTCTCGTCTATAAGCCCTTAACATTTCATAGGTTGAAAACCAAACGTCTAATTTACCATCTAAAGTTAATTCCATACATTATTTCTTTATAGAAAATTTCCAATCTACCCTCCAATATGTATCACATGCAAGTAGCGTGACTCAAAATGATATAAAATTGATTATAGTAGCTTCAAATATAACATTAGAGATGAAATTAGCAAATTTTCATAATTCAATGACTAATTTTTCTAAAAAAAAAGTTTTGAGACTTAATTTTCACTCAGGTGATAATTTAGAAACTAAATTGACAATTCACCCTAATTTATAATAGAATGATTTCAATCATAAGGCCGTGAATCCATATACCAACTAAGTATCAATTGACAATTCATCATAATTTATAAATGAACGATTTTAATCATAAACCCGTAAATCCGCCACCTCAACATCCACACCCCCCACCCCACCACCAAGTACAAGGAATGAGTGACTGAAGAGGACAAAAGTACCATCAGTCCAAAACCTCCACCCAAAAGCATAACTTCCTCCGGATACTCCTTTCTTTTCCCCTCCCTCTTCCCACCAACCTTCCATCTTCTTCCATCTCTTCTTTCTTCTCTCTATAATCTGTAACAGTTAACAATCACAGGCAGTTCAGATTCCTCCTCCTCCACTTTCAATGGCCTCCTCCTCCTCCACGTTTGTCCTCTCAACCCTCTTCTCTTCCTGTCCTCCCCAATCCCTAAACCCAAGCAAGCCCAAGACCCCCTCCTTCTCATCCACCCGCCAAACCCTCAAAGCTTCCACCTTTCAAAAAGCCAACCAACAACCCACTTTCCGCCCCATCCCTCGCAACCAAATTCACTTGTCCCGCAAATTTCGCACCTTCATCACCGTCAGAGACGGCAGCGACGGCGACGGCGACGAGCAGCCGGTGGTGGGGGAGGACTCGGCTGAGTTTGTGTTGTCGAGGCAGAAGCTGTCCTCGTGGATTTATTTCACTGCAATTCTGGGTACTGTTCTGTTCATACTCAATGTGGCTTGGCTGGATAATTCCACCGGACTCGGAAGGCCCTTCGTCGACGCGGTTTCGGAACTTTCCGATAGCCCTGAGGTAAATTTTGTTTCTCAATCTCGTTGTGGTAATTTTGATTGAGTACAAATTATTGAGTTAAAAGTTGGTGTCAGGTTGTTTGTATGTTGAGGAATTTAATTAAAGCTATTAATAACATCATTAATCATTCATTAGGGTGTTACTAATTGATTGTGTTTTGTTTTAAGGAAACAAAGAATTGGATTGACTGTTTTGGTACACTCTATTGTTTTTTAACCTTAGATTTGACTGATAAGAGTGGATGAAAACGAAATGGGATGGCACACCAATATGTTCGTATCAGATTGTAGGTTCGAAGCAGCATTACAGTGATGTCGTCTGTTAAATCTCGAGAATAATCACACTAACAGTGGAAGTGAAAAAGGGAAGGGGATGTGTGGTCAGGATGTGGAGGATAGTAAAATTTGTGAATGTTTAGTTGGGAATTGCGATAAAAGGAATCGTGTTTAAACTTTTAAATGTTGAATTCTGTTTATGGAAGCTATGGTATCAATTGTGTTGCTTTTATAATGACGGGGATAATGGGGGTGACAATGTCCATACAGAGCGGTCGTATTTAAATCTGGTTTAACAGTTGTTTCCTCTTAGGTGCTTTGCGTGCATTGATTAGGTGCATGCTTCTTTTTAGTGGAATAAATAAATTCCCTTGTGTTTTGGTTTTCTTTTGATCAATTGCTGTATTGAGAGCTGTTAAATGTGATAAGGGTTTTGGTTATAAAAGCTGAGGTTTGAAATGGTATTCTGCAGGTTGTGATGTTGATCCTGATTCTAATATTTGCCATTTTCCATAGTGGTTTGGCTAGTCTACGTGACGCAGGTGAGAAACTTATTGGTGAACGTGCTTTCCGTGTTTTGTTTGCGGGGACATCTTTACCACTGGCTGTTACAACTGTTGTGAGTTCCTCACTCTCTATAAGAAACTCTATCCTTCCTTTTCTATATCTAACTTCATTCGCTGCCACTTTTTCTGCATTAAATTCTTTGTTCGACGGAATTGACTTCTGAGGGTTTGTGATTCAGGTGTTCTTTATTAACCACAGATACGATGGACTACAGTTATGGGATGTGAAGAATGTATTTGGTGTCCATGAACTTGTGTGGCTCTCAAATTTCGTTTCGTTCTTGTTCCTTTATCCCTCAACTTTCAATCTACTAGAGGTAGCAGCCGTTGACAAGCCCAAAATGCATCTTTGGGAAACTGGGATTATGAGAATAACCAGGCATCCACAGGTAACAAGTTCATTTACTGGACATTCGGTTGCGTTTTGGGTCTTTGGATGAATGCTGGTGTCAGTTCTAATGATCTAGCTGGTCTGGATTTATCTGAGATCTTCTTATACCATTGAATTGTACAAAATGTGTTATGAGCATTTTCAAGTTTAGATGCAATATGATGCCTTCGATTTTTCCAAAATCACTGTGCTGTTGTTGGTTTTTCTCGGGGTTTATTTGCAATTTCAATTATTCTCTAATATAAAAATGGTGTATTATGTTTGCCTGCACCTTCTATCCTCTTTTCCTTTCTCTTTCTCCCCTCATTTCTGATTTGTTAAGACAATTTGGTAATGGTTTTGTATTTCCTTTAGCTGGCCGGACAGGTGATATGGTGCCTGGCTCACACGATTTGGATAGGGAACTCGGTGGCGGTGGCAGCTTCTGTTGGTTTAATCGGACACCACCTGTTTGGTGCTTGGAATGGTGACAGGAGATTAGCTATAAGATACGGGGAGGCCTTTGAAGTTGTGAAGAAACGAACAAGTATCATACCATTTGCAGCGATTCTTGATGGCCGACAAAAGTTGCCCAAAGATTACTACAAGGAATTTATTCGGTTGCCATATTTGTCAATTACTGCGTTGACGTTAGGTGCATACTTTGCACACCCCCTTATGCAGGCAGCCAGTTTTCGGCTCCATTGGTAGGAACCAGATACAAATGCATATGATTTGTACCGGATTGCAAACGGGAAGCTGGAACTGTATATAAACTGTGCAAGAGAGACAGGTTAGGTTCCTCGAGACGTGCTAATCATAGCCAGTAGTCACAAGCATGTTGTATGTCCCTGATATGCACTGGTATCATTAATCAATTTATCAAGAAATTGAGTATATAACATATTGTACGTACGGGGTAAGGCTTCAATGCTACGTATCATTCAATATTACAGGTATTTTAAGCCGTTATATTTGATTTTCACCACTATTTAGATCTCTTTTTTTTTTTTTCTTTTAATCCTGGCCATTCATTTTCCGTATCCTTTAATACTACCAACAAAAGATTCGGATGATCCGAATGATGGACATTATAGGGGCTTGAAACACGATGGGAAAGAGGAAGAAAAACGAAAATTTCAATGGTGCGGGAAAAACCTACTCATCGTAAAAGATGGAAAATTTCTGTATATCATTGATAGGGAATATGGGCAACGATTATGGTCAGTGGGTAATCACGATTATTTATTCATAACTGTTTAAACTATTACCCGCATAACTGTTTACTCGTTATGCAACATACTTTTCAGGTAAATCCAAGCAAGTTTTTTAATTAAAACATCTAGGAAAGGGATTGTCACAGCCCGTCTCGGGATTTAATTATCCAGGACATAAAAAGACGATTATGCCCTTGAACGAGGATAGAGGTACGTAGAAAATAACGTAATTTAAAGTTAGGTAATTTAGTTATTTAAATTTTTGGGACCTAGCTAATTTAAGAAATTGTTTTGTGTGTATGGTTAAAAAAAAATTAGAACCTCACATCCTCACCTTCTCTCTCCTCCTTTCCCGTATATTTTCTCTCAGACATACTCTCTCTCTCTCTCCTCTCTACTTGTACGCACGACGCCCAAAACCATCGAAACTGTGACGGATCGAGGACGAAATTAGCACCATTGTGTTCGTGAAGCTCAAACAAGTTCAAAGGTACTAATTTTAGGTAAGAATTCGTTCGTTATAGCGTAGAAAATTCAAGCTCCGAGTTGAGCACTATTCACCAACTTTTAAATGGTGATGTTTTAGGACAATCCAAGCTCACAGTGAGCTCTAGGAAGTTCCCACGAAGCTCGGAGTGCTTCGCTGGCTTGATTTGGACGTCGGGATCATGTGGTTCGAAAGTGGCCGATTTTGGTGAAAATTCCCCGACGTGATTTCAAAGGATTTGAAGCCCCAAAGAGGTATAATCTTATTCCTCTTGTAATTTAGAGCATTTTGGTGAAAATTTCA
>JADOBS010300645.1:0-10978 GCA_015708375.1 Cydonia oblonga | reverse complement strand
TGAGAACTCCACCGGCCACAGCTACGCCTGCAAGTCGATCCTGAAACGCAAACTTGTGAGCAAAAGCGACAGGGACGACATCAAGAGAGAGATTCAGATTATGCAGCATTTGTCTGGGCAGCCAAACATTGTGGAGATCAAGGGGGCTTATGAGGACAAACACTCTGTGCGTTTGGTGATGGAGCTCTGCGCAGGAGGGGAGCTTTTCGATCGAATTATAGCGCAGGGACAGTACTCGGAGAGGGCTGCCGCTGCGATTCTGCGTGACATTGCGAATGTTGTGCACATTTGTCACTTCATGGGCGTGCTGCACCGTGATCTCAAGCCGGAGAATTTCTTGCTGTCTAGCAGGGATCAGAAGGCAATGCTGAAGGCAACGGATTTCGGGTTGTCTGTTTTCATTGAGGAAGGTGAGTTGCATTGGTTTTAATGGTCTATGTTCATTGTTCATACAAGTTGTAGAATTTAGAACTAGAAGGCTATGAGCTTGATTATGGAATTTCGATTTGTTTGATATACGCAAATGTGTTTTAAAATCCCCAATTTTACTAGTATTAGTTTGCTGTAAATTGTTATTCCTTTAGTTTAGTTGCAGATGTTATAGTGGCAAGAAGTTACATTCCGAACGGAAAGTTGTGTAGTTTACTGGGAACCGAAAATATGATTGTCTGTAGATTTTAGTCAAGGTTTAAGCAGCATTTCCTACCTTATGCAGTCTAGCTAATCGAATTATGATGTTATAAGCTACTTTATTCCTTTGTAAAGCTTTTCAAAAAATTTCATTTTCATTTGATTGCTTTGCTTCAGTCAAGTATATAACAATCTGAAGTTTTAATCTAGTGGATAAATTCTAATGTACAGTGACACCTGCTTTGTCCTCATCTCAGGAAAGGTGTACCGTGATATGGTCGGCAGTGCTTACTATGTTGCCCCTGAAGTCTTGCAGCGTAGTTATGGAAAGGAAATAGACGTTTGGAGTGCAGGAGTCATTCTGTATATTCTACTCAGTGGTGTACCTCCATTTTGGGCTGGTAAATATGAATTCAGTGCATTCTTGCTAAACATTCACTGTTCTCTTAGGTTGTGGTTGTCTTATCAATATATCTCTCTCTTTACATTGCAGAAACTGAGAGGGGTATATTCGATGCCATATTGGAAGGAGTAATAGACTTTGATAGTCAACCATGGCCATCAATATCAGACAGCGCTAAAGATTTAGTTAGAAAGATGCTGACACTGGATCCAAGAAAGAGAATTACTTCTGCAGAAGTTCTCGGTATGTAACCTCTTAAACATTATTTTAGCTGGATTGAAAGTTACAACGAAGTAAAACATGTTGTATAACATATAATCTCCAGTGATAATTTTCCTCTGTCTGATTTATAGGCCATTCTCCTCAAGTGTTTCTTTGTTATAAACTCTTTGAAATGGCAAGATAGAAATTAGGCCTTGTGCTGGCATTCAAGGGATAATCCGATGTTTTAATTTTTTTTTCTTCCAAATTTAGCAGTTAAATAGAAGCTGAAAGGATAAATATACTGCATTACAATAATCGACTTTTAGCCACATTGCCCTTATTACCACCAGCCTTTGTTTTGTGTGTGCTTTTGACTGATGTTTAATATTCTGTATGGTCAGAGCACCCGTGGCTCAGAGTAGGCGGAGTAGCATCTGACAAACCAATAGATAGTGCAGTTCTCTCTAGAATGAAGCAATTCAGGGCAATGAATAAGCTCAAACAACTTGCTTTGAAGGTAATTTTTCAGACTATGTTCAGAAGCTCCTATCTTCACCCAATATTGGCAAAGTTTCCAGAGAATTCCTTCTTACCTTAACTGTCTTATTCCCGTAATAATCTTTTTGCATTTTAAAATTTCCCCCAGGTCATAGCAGAGAATCTATCTGAAGAAGAAATTAAAGGCCTTAAAACAATGTTCACCAATATGGACACTGACAAAAGTGGTACAATAACTTACGAAGAACTGAAGACAGGTTTAGCGCGTATTGGGTCTCGGCTGTCAGAAGCCGAAGTTAGGCAACTCATGGATGCTGTAAGTAGCTACCGATTCCCCAGGAACTCAATTCTGTTGCTTCTGGCAATTTTGTGATTTCTCTGTAACACATTTCAGGCTGATGTCGATGGAAATGGATCAATTGACTACATTGAATTTATGTCTGCTACTATGCATAGACAAAGATTAGAAAGACATGAGCACCTGTACAAAGCATTTCAGTACTTTGACAAGGATAGCAGCGGGTGAGTTGACAAAATTTATTGTGTGATACTTTCTGTATACTAATGTCTTACTGGATTTCTGTTTTTGATCAAGTCAAATTCAACCACTTGATCCTACTGCGCGAAATAAATGACTTGGGATAAATTTCCCGTTATGATCGTACTAGATGTGTGCTCAAACAACTTTGCGCATATTGATTCATAAATTTAGTCTCGACTCGTGAACTTGCAAGCTTAAATCGATCCAACTTGTTTGCCAGGCATAAGGTTTATTTGCTTGTAATATCATGATTTGAAAGGAGCCAAACTGTTTATAAATATATGTTTTCATCACTCAGTCATAAAGCGAGAGTTAATGAAGTTCCTTACCGAGTTGTCAATTTCCACTGACAGGTACATTACAAGAGATGAGTTGGAGGCTGCTATGAAGGAGCATGGAATGGGTGATGACAACACCATCAGAGAAATAATTTCTGAGGTTGATGCCGATAATGTAAGTTACTTACGACTTCCAAATATCTGGAACTTTTTCTTAGTCGTGTTTTATACTGATTTACTTTGGACCAAATAGGATGGGAGGATCAACTATTCGGAATTCTGTGCAATGATGAGAAGTGGGGCTCAACAACCAGCAAAGCTCTTTTAATTTCACTTACGGGCATTTCAGAATTTACAAGCGGAAGTGAGTTTAACCGTTAGGTCATATCAGAGCATTGTTTCCAGGAGGTATGAAGAAAACTAGACCAATCTTGATCGAAAAAATGGGCAGTTTGAGCATGTGAAGCTAGAGTTTGGTGTCTGATTAATCAGGTTGTGCTTCTGTGCATCTATTTACTGGTTATCTTATCTTCTTTTTTTTTGAAGTTCCTGTTCAATCTTGTTATGAATATTTCCTGAATATACTCCGATTTTAATTAATTTAAATTGATCTTGCTACGGTCAGTCACCCACAGCCCTTGAATCGAGCACACACTAGAGGTGAATGATAGAATCTCTATAGCTTCAGTTGTGCAGCTACTAGGATCGGATATGATTGAAGTTGGGTCCAAGCGAATTCTATCGAGTCTCAGTCCTCCAGATGGAATCCGGATCCATGCCGGATCCTCTTTGTAAAGATTTCGGAGATTTGTGAATCGTGTCCGTTTATCGTATATCGTACGGTCAGAAATCATTTTAAATATTTTTATTTAAAATTAAACGCAAATAGTACTTAACAAAAACTGACTGCACGAACGATATATGATGAACGAACACGATTCACGGGTTCTTAGGATCTTCACCAAAAGGATCGGAGAGGATCATGTTGGTTCCAGATGAGACTTGTAAGACCCAACATGTTAGACTGATGTCCAATTTAACAAGTCTAATCTCTACATTTATAAGTTCACCGAACAACGGATATGACAGTAGTTAACCACATATCTCAATTCTTGAACTTCAATTAATCCTTTTTTAATTTTGTTTGCACACTCCCCATGAGAAAAACAAAATGTACGTACGAAGGGTATCCACTTGACACCCTTCAATCCCAGGATTTCTTGTTAGAATACTATTTATTTGTCTTGAAAATTAGAAAGCCAGTGAATCAAGGGGTGTGTACTCATTATTGTAGGACTTATCCAGCACAGTTTCCTTACAAACCCTGAAGAAACATTTCTTAATAGCTACCATTTCGGGCGCCCACGGGTTTCAATCACATACGCCTCGTCATTCGTAAAACGTCTCACAAAAACATAGGTATATTGGTTCTGCACAACTCCACGTCGATCCCATCCAATTTGAGGGCTATCATAGTACCGAAGATTTGCTCTTTTAGCACCAAGGCAACACTCTCATGAGATTATCCATAGCACCGGAAGGGGTTTTTTTTTTTATTTTTATTTTTACAAGTGATATTGTGAGAGAAAAACCGAACTCATAACTTTGAATGCAGTGATAACCAACACTGTCATGAGATTATCCATAGCACTGGAGGTTGTTTTTTTTTTTTTTTTTTTACAAGTGATATTGGGAGAGAAAAACCGAACTCATAACTTCAAATGCAGTGATAAACTCTCTTAATCAACTAAGCTACTAACTCCTTGTTACATGCACACTAAGTTAGGAAAGAGCAAATGAAGGTGCCCAAATCAAAAGATGGATTTTTGTTTAAAATTAGAAGGATGGTATCCAAGGTTTTTAGCCTTCATATTCCCTGACACAAATTGCATTTGAAGAGACAAAGCATTCCCACGTGAGGTTGTTGTATTCTATCATGCTGCCCACTGACCATATATACTGTGCACGTGTGCAGTGCACCCCCATCTTTTTTAGGAAAAGGATCCTATCCGGATCCTCTTGGTGAGGATCTAAAAGATCAATCAATTATGTTCGTTCATTGTATATCGTGCAGTCAGAAATTATTTTAAATTTAAAATTAAATATAAATAATATCTAACAAAAACTGACCGCACAATGTAAAATGAACAGATATAATTGATTGATCCCTTGAATCCCCACAAAGAGAATCCGAAGAGGATCATTTTCCTCTTTTTTATACATCCACCTGGGAAAAAGAGGTTAATGGGATTCCCCACGGCAAGACAGACCTCAAATTTCCAAGATCAAATTTTTTGCACTCATTTTATATATGGTCTAACGTAAACATGAAACATACACGCTTTGGTTGGGAATTAATTAGTACTCAACACTAACTTGAAACGTTACAAGAACTCAACACGATAAAGCTGGTTTAGCTTAGCAGTGTGATTAACATAATCTTCAAGGAACAGAAGCATACAAAAGATGACAGACTGGTTTGATGAGGTAAAGTGAAGGAGGGGTTATGATATATAATGATATATTAGATATGTGTTTACTTGGTGAGGAAACTAGGTACTATTATTTAAATAGGAAAAGTGCATAGGATGCTCTCTAATCCTGCATTGCTGAGAGATGGGGTACCTGCAGCTTCACCACTTCCATAACAAGACAATTTTGTTTATTTATATTAGTTCACAACTGTGACTGTGAGTTGTTGTCACCCAATTGTGAGACTCAAAGCTCGTTTACAAAAATATTAAATTAAAAAATGGTGAGGCCTTGTTGGATTCTTATTAAGTTTTAGTATTCCTGAAAAATGAAATAAATTTGGATTGGAATCAATCATTTTCCAAAAATGTATACTTAAAAATGTTGTGGTTACCAACTTCATTCTTTTTTTTTATTTTTAAAATATCAGTTGATGGCTTCGCTACGGTTGGGGGTTGAAAAAACTTATAGAGGTATGTCAATCACCTGACTACCATCGTGTGATTAAATAGCGTTAGGATTTGGACTGCAGACGTGTTGTTTGACCTAAAGACATGAAATTTGTTTCCAATAATTGAGACACCCCGTGATAATTATGATTATGGTTATCAACTTTGATATGAGAAAATAAACTAATGAAGAGAAAGGATCTCTGCACATTATTCATCTTTTTTATGTATACTTAGATTTATTTTTAGATTTATTTTTATTTGATTTATTCAGTCTAAATATCATAAATAAATAAAAAAACGCAACAAAAAAGAAAAACGCATGTGAAAATCATTTTGGTAGATAAATGGATTTGGTGTGGAGTAAGTAACACTGAAGTCTAATGAGAGAGAGGAGGGAGAGATGTGCACGTGCAATTGCATGTCTGCCCCTCGCCGCTCTACTTTTCCAATTTACAAACCGAAACAAAAACCAAGCAACAAAAGAAAAACCCTCCACATTTTGCAGTTTTTTGCTTCATAGGGTATTCAAACCTTGCTTAAATATTTTAACTTTCTTCAGAAATCATCATCTCTAAGGATTTAATTCTTAATTGGTGTTTGTCCTAATCAATGGTCTCTTGTGCTCCTCTGGTAAGTTCTTCTGCACTGTGCGCTATAGAGGAAGGAATGAAAGGTGAGAGCGTCAATATCGTTGCAGAGATTTCGGCCGAACTCGAGAGCGAACGGCAGAAGAATGCAGAACTCATGGAGAGGATACTAATTCTTGAAGCTCAATTACAGGAACGAGAGAAGAAGGAGCCTCCTCATCGAGCAGACGGACAAGTAAGACCACCATTTTTATTTTTCGGTTGTCTTTGTTTTCAAATAATTGTTAGAGCATTTTAGCGGTGTTTGAGACCGCTTCTAAAATGGCTAAAAGCGCTTTCTGACAACTGAAAACGCTTCTAATGAGTAGAGCAAATGTTAACTCCACATCCAATATTTGGATGCAGGACCGTTCTTCCAATGCAATGACAAGAAACTTAAAGAAGTTCAAGCGACAGAAGACAGAACTCGACAACAATGGAATCGAAGATGGAAATGTTATCCCCACCGTAATGGCTTCGCAGAAGAAGCACCACAAGCAATGCTTGGCCCTTAAAGGTCGAATTCTGGAAGACCGTCTAGTCAACTGGATGAGCATGGAGGAAACTCAGTTTTTGCATTTAGGAAAAGTTAAAGATGGCGGAGATTCAGCAGACTGCGGTGTCACTGATGATAGCGATGACGAAGATGATGATTACCGGGAAGAGGATTGTGTTGATAATGTCTGTAAAGAAGGGGAAGTTGCTGATGATGTTTCAAGAATTGTTAGTGAACCGAAATGTGAAGTTGTTGATAAGGGATTGGATGCGCAATGTGAAATAGTTTTTGCAGGTGGGAACGAGCCAGTGATTCCAAATGCGAACCAAGAAACGAATGAACCACCCGATACAGGACCAGCTTGTGATGGGATGCAACTTCAAACCGGAAACAATAAAGAACCTAGTGATTTTGGAAGTGACAAGGTGCCATCTGATACCCTTAATTTCTCAGAGGTTTTCCGTGCAGGATCAGCAAGCACATCGCAACAGAAAAAACCTCCGAAGGTGGCATTCTGCCCGAAAGAAGTGAAGAGAATAATTGATTCAGAAGCCCTGCTGCAGAAAAATGCTCAATCCCACACAATGAGGAAGATCATAGTTTTCGCATCACTCGGAATAAGGCACGGCTGTGAAGATATATACGAATTAGACTGCAATCATTTCAGCATTTTAAGGAAGGGAGAACCGTTCGTGTCTTCGAAAGATCCCGGGGTAAGGAAATTTAGCTCTAGTTCTTGTCATTGCACAAATAGTCTTTCAATTCCCTTTCATTGTGACATTTAACATAAATGATTTCTGTGACATGTTTTTTTTTATCTTAATTTAATACTAGGAGCATGTTCTGTATGAGAATCCTGGTGTTCAGAGGAAAGTATTTTACCCGAACCAACAGAACCCGACATTATGTCCTGTTAAAATACTCGAAGAAGAGAAGGCTATGCGACCATCGGATTCTAGCTGCCCATCATGGCTATTTCTCTGCATAAAGTATGGCGGAAGAACACGAAATCTTCCCCAAAATGAGTAAGTATTATTGGAGTCATTAACTTTTAAGTCAGCAAGGATTTCCATTTTGCAGCTTAACTTAAAATTTTATCTGCATAAATATGTTTCAGATATGTCAGGCAGCGTATGGGAAGAAACAAGCTGAAGTCTTTCGGGCCACTAATGTGTCGAATGGCAATGCTCGTTCATGTTCGCAGTGGGAGCTTCTTCTTCAAGACCTTGGGCATCACTCTTCTTTTCATGGCTGGTTTTCCTGATGATCTGGTTCAACGAGAAACTAAATACCGGAACTTAGACTTGCTTCAGAAGTATTATAGGTATTTCATTCTAAGATACCACTAGGAAACGAATATTTATTGAAAAGCTATTCGGATAGTTTTGTATCTTCAAAAATTTGTGAATTCGAAAGCACGACGTGTTTTTCCTTGTAGGACGAATGAGGATGCTGAAGGGGAGCAATTATTTCTTCCACATCCTATGACTAGTGATACTGTAAGATCAACTTCCCAGTTCATACATCTGAGCACTTCCTAGTTTTGACTCAACGTTGACAAATAAATTCGAGTTTCTGAAGACTGATGTTGTTTTCTTTCAGCAGGCTAGTCCAAGTTCTCAGCAGTTCTGTGGCAAATCTGGTTCAACAAAAACAAAGGTGAAAAAACAAACTCACCCGAATAGCAAGCCTCACAACATACGGAGATCTTCATTCCCACAGACTGCACTTTTGAGTTCTGCACCTCCTACACAATTTGGAGGTCACCAGACCTCTATTCTTCACGCTCAAGCAATGGCAACATTCCCGTCTCAGATGCCATTAGATGCTCAACCAATCTCAAACGGTGCAATCGCGAATGCTGGTACGAGTATCTCCTACTCTAGTCAAACCCCGTATCACATTTTTCCACAACAACCAGCAAACACCTTTATGCCTATGGTATATTGGCCTCCCCCAAACACATTTTCTCCGGGACCTTATCAATCTACATATGGGTACCAATCTTTCCCTTCTACCGGAAACTACTTCCTCCATCCACAGCCCTATTACAACCATCCGGCTTGCAGTCCATTGATCCCTAAAATGGTGGAAGCAGCGGGAAAAAATGGCTTGGCCTCGGCGGAAGCTGATAGTGGCTACAATTGCAGTTCAAGCAGCATTGAACCAAAGAAGAATTAGCATATCTGTCTTCCTTGTAAATTACCGTAGCTTGAGTTACCTTATTCTTAATAAAAGACACATGCAAAGTGCTGCATTTTTGGTCCTCTGCTTCGCATCATCCGCTATGTAATTTTCAAAATTCGTGACGTTCAATTTAGCTTCTGATACGTTCACAGTGGAGATGGTACATAGCACACTTCACTTTAGTCATTGCATCTGCAACGCCTTTTGCTTCGCGGTAAGGTAGAGGTTTTGTTCAATTCCTCTATCTTGTCCTCAATACAAGAAAATAAGCCTCATTTTCTGTTTTCATGACAGATCTCGTCTTCATTTTAGCTCAGAACATCCAGAACAGAACAACCAAGCGCCAAGATCTTTAGCAGGGCATGCTTATGAAGCAGCAAGATCTAAGCGATCAACCATTAACCAAAGATATACGATTCCCCAAGCAACATCAAGATTTTCACCATCCTTTTTCGGGGCAATGGCGATCAAAGACAGATTTCTTTCTCTTTCACTTGGAAAATCACACATCATTGGAAAATATCCAAATATGCATGAATTAATCACACAATTACTGGTCAATTAAGCTAATTTGACAAAGTAGAAAGTCAGCACATAACATTTGAAATTCATAAAATTTTGCTAGCAGAGCTAAGCTTGATTAGGGTTGTATTAATGCCAACTAATTACTACCATTTCATATATCTAAACTTGTTCACCAAGCTAACTAGTCCCAATTCAGCAACTCCGCCCCAACGGAACTCGATTTCCGGCCTCAAACCAAGTACGTCTGCGAAGGATCAATCTTCTCCTTGTAAAATCAGGAACCTCCTCAAAACCATAAGACAACACCAGAGGTCCTTTCATAACCACGAAGCCCTCAACCTGGTAGCCCTCCTTCGTCAGCTGGCTCACAGAAATCAAATTCCGCTTCAAACCCGGCACGTGCATCACATTGTGCAGCACCCACCGAGCCCCGCTCGGTAACTTGACACGCACGTCACCTCTTCCAACAATGTCCAAGGCCGCATTGTTTGCCAGGTACGCCTTGCCATAGTTGCCGGCGGTGTATTTCTCCATGATCCCCTGGTGCGGCGATCAGTGGAAGGCAGCGCCGGGGGTTGTGATCCACGACTCCAGCGGGCTATCGACGGTAAAAAACAGAGCTTCGTTGATCACTTCGATGGTGTTGGCGGCCCCAACGGTGTGCTTCTTGAGCCTGCAATTCTGGCTGACGTGTCCACATTTGCCGCAGTGCAGGCAAGCGTCCGCCCATTTTCCGAGACCCGAATCCATTGCAGAGGTCCTGGATTTTCTCTCTCGCGAAGAAGAAACCCTAACTGCTATTTGATCGGGGCATTTGTCGTTCCCAATTCCGAAGGGTTCGGTTTATATAAGGGCTTAGGGTATCTTGGGCTGCTGAGGCTAGCATTCGGATCAGGCCCATTGGGCCTGATGAGTGAACATGTCCATTTGACAAATTTTTCCACCAACATATTTTTTCGGCTTATATGCATCCACGTCCCGTGAAATTCAATTTGAGTCTTAGTTAATCCCTGGAGTTTGAAATGTGTTGCTTATTCTCTTTTTGGTGCTTAACTTCATTTATATCTCCTAAATTTAATGTAGTCTCACTTAACCCTTTGAAAGTTAAAATGTGCCACTTAATTCTGCGAAACTCGAATTATGTCTCATATTTCCCTCTTCAAAATTCGTCCTCATGCATCCGGAGTAAGGCTTATTGGACGTGAGCATTCACGAATTGGCACAAAAACTCAAACTCAAGTCAAAAGAGCCTTATTAGGGCATGACGGGTGCCCATTTCACAATCTTTTCTTTAGTTTAACGTCTTCATTAGCTAGGTATACAATTAACTTGAACCTTGTATCTATTGGCTAAATATGCGACAAGGAATATCAATTGCGGATGAGCAATAGTGCACAAGATAATAATGTATTATATGTGAAAGAGAGAAATTTCGGTAAATTGTTTAATTACGATAATTCCTACACAACTTGTGAGACTTACGTAGAGTCGAGTGAGATCAAAATACATGAGAGTTTCATACTTTTGTAAAAAGTGCTTGATTATAAATGACGTGGTCCGTGGACTCAACATCAATCCATATACCCAAGTTGTTTCACATCTAAGAACAAGAAATTTTTCAATGTGCCTGAAATACGGAACGGCACATCCATATGTTATTATATAA
>JADOBS010300644.1:0-10977 GCA_015708375.1 Cydonia oblonga | reverse complement strand
TTTTTTTTTTTTTTTTTTTTTTTTTTTTTTTTTTTTTTTTTCAAGTGTTTATCTACTTGTATGATAACATATGATGTATATGCCCTGTTCTGGACACCTCCTCTTCACTTGTATAATGACATCTGGCGTATGTACTCGTGTTCCAGACTCATTTGAAAAATTGCTCCTTTCTATAAATGTTCCACCAAATTCAACTCTCAGATATTAATTCTTTTTTTTTGTTATTGTGGTATTAATTGCTTAGCAATGGGGAGAAATGGGAGGAATATATCAACATCAGTGACAACAACTCAGTATTCAAGTTGATAAATAATACACAGATTCCTTCATCGGGATTCAATTTATGGATAAAATATTTCGACCAACTTGGTTTCAAATTGCTGGCTTCCTCCATACTTGGTCAATCTACCAGCTTTTTTCTTATTAAAAAAAAAAGGATGGTAAACTTTTTTCTTTTTTTTTCAACAACAATATTATCTACACTAAGAGGATGGAATGAGCTTAGCCGCACAATGAGATAGCAATAATGTGGTTTAAACTTGTCTTAGACGAGAATTGAACCGAAGATCTCTCACTTACAAATGAAAAGAAATACTGTTAGACCGTAATACTAAGTGGCGGTAAACTTTATTGATATCACTGATCAATATAAATTGTAACCTAGATCATGGAGGACATGTACGAAATAAGGGATTGGGTAAGCTTTCCTGCTACAATCAACATCTTTTGGAGACAAACTACATTATGACACGTCGTGTTCCGAGCAGTGACATATCTCTCCCCACTTAGAAGTGAGGGGAAGTGGTCAAATGTTTAAAAAGACACTACAGGTGCAATCATCTGTCGAGAGGTGACTGATTCGCCCGTACGTTTCATAGGGCACTTAAGGTTAAGCTTTGTTTTATGTGGTTTCGACCGTAAATCCTTTTCTTCTTCCTTCTGCCTGAGTATCGTAATCAAATAATTAGCTGGTGTGTTGACCTGCTTAAGAGCAAATGAGGATCCGGAGATCCTCTCCGGATCATAGGAATCCTCACATCTTAGTCATTCATCGTACATCGTGCGGTCAGTTTTCGTTAGGTAGTATTTGTGTATAATTTTAAATAAAAAAAATTCAAATAATTTTTGACCGCACGATGTACAATGAATGATTAAGATGTGAGAATCTCTACGATCCCCACAATTTGGATCCGAGATCCAAATCCAAAAAATAGGGAAATTGCATTTCGACGAAACCATGAAAGGGAGATTGAAACCGCTCGTGTTCGAAAACAAAAGCCCCACAACAAACAACATTGCAACTGGTTGCAGCAACTTTGACAACTGGGGAATTGGATCGCATTATAACACCAAAAACTGTATTGACCAAAAATATTTTTAGATTACAAGTACAGGCACAGCAATCAAGTCCAGGGACGGCCATAGTCAAAAGGAACCAAGCGGAGTTCCAAAAAAAAATAAACTACTTGGACCCGAATGCAAATGACAATTTTGGCCGGGATTTGTTCTTACCCAACAGTTTCATTTGATTCAACCGTGCTTCCTCCTCCTCTTGTTTCTTCCTTCGCAATGCCTCTTCTTTTTGTCTCTGGAGCTCTTCCAGTTCCCTGTATCGCTCCTCCTCCCTCCGCTGCTGCTCCAAAGCCTCCCTTCTTTGAGCTTCTTCCACTCTCCTCCGGTTCTCTTCAAGCATCCCTTCCAGCTCTTCTTTCTCTTTTCGAGCTTGTTCCTGTAGGGGCCACAAACACAGATAACTTACTTTCATTTGTTCCAATAATATAGAGGGAGGAAAAGCAGGTGCAGACTAAAATAACATCCCATCTGGAATTGTGATTGTTTAAAATAATTACAGAGCCGACTAATGCAATGTCTAGGTCTTGGATGCTCCCCGCCCCAGTGTCTAGGTCTTCCAGCACCAGCACCCTTTGCAGATGAAAAATACATACTTATGGTAATGATTTTCCATCATCTTAAAAACACCTATCCTGTGTACTTATACCATATCTGCTATTTTACTCTTTTTTTGCGTAAGCTCTGAACCATGTCACTTTCCCGAACAGAACATTTGTTCCCAAAAGTAATAACTCAAAAGACGAATGGTAACAATAACGATAAATATTTTCAAGAACACAGAAGATGCGCATCCAACAACCCCAAATGGTGAAAACACACCATGACTGATACGTGTGCCTCTGCAACAAGAGAAAATGAGAATGCCGGAGGCAACATGTTAGCCTAAATATTACCTCCTTATGCCTAGCCTCAACCAGAGCTGCTTCCTTTTCTTTCTCAAGTTGCGCTGCCACTTCAGTAAGAAGCTTCTTCCGTCCTTCCTCCAACTGCCTCTGTATTTCCACTTTAATCTCATCAGAGTTTAAGCTCTCCTCAACTTTCCTACGAATTGCTTCTTCCACCCTCCTTGAAGTCTCTTCTTCTAGCAGTTTCAATTCTGCTTCTTGTTGCCGCCTGAGAGTACAAGCAAAAAAGTTAAGCAACAAAGTGGTCTCATATAAAGAGGGGAACTGCCGCCTGACTACAAATAAAATTCCAATTCACATATACTGCTTCCCCTTTTTTACCCCTCCCCTTCTCTCTCGTCGTTATCTGACTGAATAAATGGCAAACTAACCTTCATGAGGACAAAGGCACTATAGATACGCTTATGCTTTTAAGGCATACCTCTAATGTATCCTGATCCAAACAAATGAGTTTCAAAACTGGTGAACAGTAGATAAACGATGCACCCATTTTGATCATCAAATATAACAAGTTGAACTAAAGCAGTATCATCCTTCAGAAAAGCCTTTGGAGGAGAATGTCAAGTATACCTGCTGCATTTTTAAAACTAATTATCGTGTTACTTCAAATTTAAACTAAATGCATTCTTGACATGATATGACTACAGTTCTATATATATGGCCTAAGCGCAGTGTGTCTTGAGTGTGATAAACACTAAATGACGAGACATTGAAAAACATTCACATGTCAGAAACGGCAGTTCAACACTGATGGAGACATACGGTTGCCACATGGAAGAATGGAGTACGATCAGAAGCCAACAAAGTCCAAATCTTAAGGAACGGGTTTACTAAGGCCTCGTTTGATAGACAGGATTAGCGTGGAGAGGACTAGACACTATATTGAAGGCATTTTGAAGGGAGAAATGAATGACAACTTCCCTATTTTGTCCAAGTTGAAGATAACTCATGAAGAAAAATGTCCCTTATAATCCTACCATTTTTGTGGGGACTGGTAGGGATAGTAACCTTCAACTTGGACAATATATGAAAGTTCTCATCCATTTTTCCTTCAAAATGCCTTCAATGTAGTGAATAGTCCTATCCAAGCTAGTCCTCCCTAACAAGGCCTAAATGATTTGGTAAACAAAAGTTAACCAGGACTTTTCAGTCTACCCAACTGTTGCATGGCTCAGCTTCTTAGGTTACGCACAACAGGTACTTCTAAAGAATCTCCAAACACTTAGGTCTACCATATGGTTGGTCTCGTACACCAAATGGACTGACTAGATATCTCCGAATACTCCAATAATGAACTTATGCAGGAAGATGATAGTGTCCTGTAGAAGCATATGTCTGAACGAGTAACTAAAAGTAAATCAGCTGTGACCAATGATTTGTGGATGTGACGAGAGCCAGTGATTTATGAATGTGAAGAAAAGTATCATGTGTTGACAGGACACAGTGCTTTAAAATTTACACAAGAGGAACTAAATCATACATATAGTTAGAGTGCATTTATTCTTGATAAACCACTAAATTCTGCACAGATCTTACTGATTAGTTTTCACATAATCAGACACCCTCAGCCCCATTGTAACCCCCATCTGCCTATAATTGTGTAGGGGAGCATGTACTCAACCCACCCCCGATGATCCTTAAATGGCCCTTGACTGCATTACTTACCGTCATAAGAAGATTAACAATACTTAGAATCAGAATAGATGTATCTGGGATCAGCTGCATACAATCTGGAGTCTTAACTAAATTTCGTATTATTGACTTCTGAAATAAGCAAATAATTAGTGCATCTCAATCATGAATAAGTAAACAGCAGCCATCCTTAATTTAATTTTCAGAGAAAGTACCATATAAAACTGAAATGTTAACAAACAAGCATGTGCCACAAAGTCAGGCTAGGTTAATTCAAACATGAACAGAATGTTCTTTCCCTAAAACTAATTATGCTACGGTTTTAATGAACAAAACACAACAGTGAGCATCCAAAAATACTACATTAACTTTCAGGAGAGCTACTATTCATGTAGAAATCAAAACTCTTAAATTTGAGGGTAGCAATGAAAACAATCCCACATTACATCTTAGCGCATAACTCAGGCAAAGAGTTAAAAACTGTCAGTCTACTCTAAAGATGAGCTTAGAAAAGGGTTATAAAGAAAAATTATATCATAAAAGAACTGATGTTCCATAATTGTTATACCTTTTCTTCTCTTCTTCTTCTTCCTTTCTCAATTTCTCAGTGGCATTTTTCTGGTCCAACAATCCAAGACTTGAACTAGAAGATTTACGAATAGGAGACAAGGAGGAGCTCCTACTTCTTTGCCTCTTATAGCGCCTCAATACTGGAGAACGACTTTTACGGCGTCTTGGGGTTGGAGAACGACTTTTACGACGTCTTGGGGTAGGAGAACGACTTTTACGACGTCTTGGGGTAGGAGAACGACTTTTACGTCGTCTTGGAGTAGGAGAACGACTTCTTCGACGCTTAGGGGTAATTGAACGACTTTTCCGTCTGTATAGTAAAAACATACCGATAAGCAACGACAATTAAAATTGCACATGACTACATATAATCAATAACTATCAAGTCAGTCCACCAGGTAGCACAAAGTATATAGAAACATGTACGGTTACCTCATACATTGTTAAGTTTAACCTTTGTGTGCTCCATCTTTTATCACATGAAGAAGCAAAGGTCACAATCGAGCAACAAAAGAACAGCCAACGACAACCATCACCTGCTCACTTCCCTTTTGACGGGAAGAATCTGAATTCTTTTAAATTCTTAGGAAGAGCATGTAACCTTATATCACTCTGGAAACTCTATATTTTAATCCATATCTTCATACTAGACTCTTATCCAATTATTTAGAAAGATCAAAAAAAAAAATATATATTTCTTTTTCCAAAGGTCACATGTCCATCAATGTTATATCGAAACTAAGCCAATCATCAGATTTTATAACAACATCAGCAATTCTTTGGCATTGGCATGACAGCAACAAAGCCTAAGGTGAACAAACCACAACTGTAGTTGAAGATCGGAAAAGAAAACTCAGAACATCAAATGTCAAAGCATACCAAATTTAGGCAATGGAACAACCAATTCCTGTCCACTTGAAGGTTTGAAGCAAAAAAAAAGTCAAATATTAGCAATTAGCATACATAATTTCAACTCGAAGCAATATTTCATGAGAATGCCCCATTTAGCTGTGACACCAACATCAACATAGTAGGTACCAGGTAAACTTCAAAGCACATATTCATTTTCTATAAAAAATAAAAAAAAAGATTTACAAGACTTCACGATTGGAAAATGTACCACCAGATCTAAAAAGAGGGATAAGAAGATGCGTACAGAAACTCGAACATTATGTAAATCCAAATCCCATGAGCGATATGTAACGCCTCAATCTTTCCAACAATTGATTGAGAATCAGTTAAATTAGCACAAGAAAGGGGGGAATATTAACGGGATCACCTGCTATGAGAATACGAGGAATATGGAGACCGGCTTCTGTCCCTGCGGCTTCTCCTGCTAGACCTATGCCCCACTGGAGATGGCGAACGCCTTCGCCTATAAGAAGGTGATCGTGATTGTGACCGTGCCAAGTCACGAGGCATCCTTCCGCCTCAACTTTAAGCCTACTAGGAATATTTCTTAGAATGGAACTTGAACACTAACAACAATTTGTGCTACTGTGCCCTATAAAACCAAAATTAATCAATCATTAACGGTTCGTTTGCAGCCGGGAAACTGTCAAATGATCAATTAAGCAATACCAAAAACAACAACAATGATCCTTAACGGGTTCGTATTCAGCTGAGAAACTGTCACAAAAGACAATAAAATGAATATACAAAATTTGTCATGTCAACAATTAAGCAGAATATTGAAAACACAACAAATTAAATTTAAAAAAAAAAAATTATTTCCAAATGAATAAGCATAAAATAAAACAACGGTGTCTGATTTGAGGCCTAATTAGGAACTGATTAATCAGCGAAGAACAATCCATATACAAATTCATAAATAAAAACTGAAGATTTTACTGACAATTTAATCGCCGAGAAACTGCAAAGATAATCAAAATTTAGCATCAATCGCGCAATAAGAATCCCAAAAATTTTAAAAAAAAAATTTAATTAAAAAATATACCTGTGAAGCACAGAGCAGAGCAGATGGGGTACCTACGTCAAGAGAAAATCAGGAGATCGGAAACCGCCCAACGCCGCCTTGACCAAAACCCTAATTCCTAACAGAGAGTAATTTGGTGCGACAGACAGACAGACAGAATATGATTAATTTGGGTATTTTGATAAGAGTTTTGGGCTTCGGATGAAAATACGAAAGACGAAGAGGGCTTTTTTCGTATTTTCATAAATGAAAAATAAAATAAAATAATACAACATGACAAACCCAAAACCCCTGCGCACCAACACCTCCTAAATCCCCAACCCCGCCGCACTACCGACACTCCAAAAATTCCAACCCAACCGCGCCGCAGCAACACCCGGGGTCCCACTCCGGTGGCCAACCATCGCAGCACCACCACCGCCCCAAACCACCCCACCTCCGCCACTCATCTAACCTTCCCTCTATACAGTCTCTCTCTCTCTCTCTCTCTCTCTCTACCAAAGCTCCAAAGTTTTCAGTGATGGGGAAGCCAGGTTCACGGTAAGACCTTACCTCCATGGCGCACAACACAAGCCCTTCTCTCTCTCTCTCTCTCTCTCTCTCTCTCTCTCTCTCTCTCCTGAGCTTTTAATTTTTGGGTGGCAGGTCAGAATCGTCGACCAAAGCAGACCGCAAGTTCGAAAAGAAGCTCGAATTTTATGCCAGTAAGTTTGGATTTTCTCTTCAATTTTACCTTAATTGTGCTCTGTGTCTCTTGAAAACGAATCATATGAGCAATATCGTTACTGGTTTTCATCTCCGATTAGTTTCTTACCGCAAAATGATTGCTTTTCGATGTATAGCTTTTCGGAAAATTAATTTTCTCAATGAACAATGCAGAGGTTAGAGATGCAGTTTCTTCCTTGGGTGCTCAGAAGACTATTGTTAAGGTGAGGATCTCTAATTCATCAGCTTTCCTTCTGTTTAACTCAATACCAGTGACTTTACCGGCATTCTGTGTAGTGGAATTTGTTGTGTTACATAGTTTTTCTTGGTAGTTGAGGTCTGTCATTTGACGAGGCGATATTGGAGGAGGTCCATAATGTCTCTTGGTATATGATGTCTTGGAGTTTATAGACTTCAGAGCCATTAATTGGGGGTGACGGAACATTTTGTTTTCATGGTTTTCCGGTTGGTTGTCTTGAGATTTTAGGTATTGATGGTTTGCCTGTCGTATTCTCAATCTGACTTTGAGGCCATATTTGATATGGAGGATTAGACTAGATGAGCTAAATGACTGGATTTTATGTGTAATCAAGGAAGACTATGAATGTTGTGTTCTAATTTGGAGGATTAAAATGGAGTAATCATAAGAGGTTGATGCCTAAATCATATCCCTACTAATTCCACCATTTTCAAGGCGATTAATGGGGATAAGCATTAGGCATCAACCTCTAAGGAATAGTCTATCTTAATCCTACAAGTTAAGAGTACCACATCATGTACTTCCTTGATTGCACATGAAAATCGAGTCATTTAGCTACTCTAGTGTAGTCACCCTATCAAACGTGGTCCTAGAAGTACATGTTTTGTTGTAGTTATTGTTATTGGTTGTGAGGGGAAGAGAGAATGTGAGCTATAAACACTTGGGGATTTTAGAGTGGAGCCGAAATTGTTATAGCAGGTTGATGACTACTCATGGTGTGGGCGTGGGTGTGGGCGTGGGTGTGGGACCGGGTGTAGGGTCATTGAATGAAACAGAATTAGAAGCTACACCATTAATACAGACATAGGATTGTGTATTATTAAGCAAATGCCTCATGGAAGAGCAGCACAAATTTTCAGGAGTTACTTAAGAAGTTCCTTACAGGTTTGAAGGGAGAGAGACAGTAATCATAGAGGCACATTTGTAATCATATATCAAAAACTGGGTTCTGGGAAGTTTAAAACTAACCCAATCTGTCAGATTGAGCTACCATAGGCCTCCCAACTCATGGAACCTGTGCGATTTACAGCCCTATTTGTTGTGGATGGAAAGAAATGTAGCGATAACATTTTTGAATAATCAAGGATTTACGAGAGGGGACTGGTGCCAGGGACCGTAGAAGGGTGACCACCCATTTGGTGACAACACATGGCAAGTGGTGAGAGAGCATCCTTACATCATCTATTGAAGCCCTAAGCTCTTCTGCAAAACGTAGGTTGTTTCATAAGAATGGACAAGTCTTGTGCTTGGAGGAATGGAGATCACTGATTAAGAGAAAGGGGAGGCATTGTTGTTTGGGATGAAAAACAATTAGCGTTGTAGGTTGGGGATACAGTAGCAGATTCAACATTCAAAAAGAAACCAGAAGACAAATGAATTAGAGAAATGGGGTCTTCAACTCTTCGATTTAGTTTTAATGTGATATTTAAAGCTAATTACGGACTGAAAAATGGGTCCAGAGAAGGAATAATAGGATTTCAGTGTTGCCTTCTTTTAGCATACATTGCTGCTCTACATGAAGTTGGGGGTTGCTTAAGGAAGGTAAAATGCAAAATCAGAAAAATTCTCACTGTGTTGAAGTCCTTGAAATTCTGGATTCATTTTTCTTCACATATTCCCCCAGCCCAAACAAAAGGCTGTATCAAGCCTTCCACTTGACATTCTGTTCGTTGCAATAACAATATTTTTTGGATTTTGTTATTAATTCTGTTACTGGTATTACTTGAACAATTGTCATTATGTTTTAGTGTTTTTTTTTCTACAGTCCGTTGTATGTTAATGACTTAACTTTATCTTCTACCAGAAGAAGAAACTACGTAGCCGACAGAAGAAACTGAAAGCGTATGATCTCTCTTCTTTCTCAGAATTCCTTCCTGAGCTGAAAGAGAAGCGATCCACTCCTCCTTCGGAGTTCAAGATAACTTGTAAATCCAAGAAAAAGCTAGTGTAAGTCATCCAGTTCTGCGATTCTAAATACGGTTGCAATCTTTACCTTTCATTTTCACATTGTCCTATGGAATTTCAGTAAAGTAATAGTGGATTTCATTTTCATCAGATTGAAGGAAGGAAAGCAGTTGACTACAGTTCTTAATCATCCCACTTTCAAGTCGAATCCCCTGGCTGCCATTCATCAACACTTACAGAGTACTCAGCCAGTCGAAGATGTCAAACCAGAGAAAAGGAAAAACAGAAGTGGAAGCAAGAAGAGGAAAGAAAAGAAATCTAAGGCATCAGCCGGACCCCAAGCTATGGATATGTGAGTCGATATACAGACCCTCATCTATCTACCTGGCTGACTTGGTTTTGTTCATATATCATCGTGAATGTTCCAATGCTCGAACTTTGAATTTGCAATTTTGTTAGTCTCACTGGAACTTGTAACAGAATATATTTCAACAAAACAATCTGAATGCAGTATGTCAGGAAATTTTGAGCTCAAAAGAATGTTAATTGTGACCATGCATTTATCGGCGTGTACTGTTTTACTCACGGACGAGTCAATAAAACTGTCTTTGGACGCGCCGGGAGAGATCTTCGTGTGACATAAGATATATAGTCAGGTTTCAAGTACCATCTTGAAATTGGTTTATGGAATTGGTGTGCTAAATTTTGCCTAGCTGTTTGTTTACCAGACAATGAGATTATTGTATATCTTGTGTGTTCTGAAAAAAAGAAAGTGCTTTTTCCCCAGTTGGCCAATTCAGGATTCAGGCTGATCATTTTAAATTAAGGGTGGTGCTATCCACATAATCGAGATCATTTATGGATTTCGCAGTTTGGAGTCGACGTACAAAGAAACCGGACCACTCACTTAGATCCTATGGTCCCTATTAACCTATTATTGGCTCACCTGACACAAACCAAGAGTTCATACTCTCTTTCTTGAACAGTCCGAATTTCCTTGGTCTGTCGACTCTGGACTGCAAGATCTAAATTCCTACCCACATTTTACGTTTTACACACTTATCTCAAATTTCGGTTCTCCTTCAAATTAATTAAATGCTGAAATGAAAGCAATTGGTGAGGGCAAAAAAGAAATAAAGTAATTTAGGCTAACGGTACAATTTTTCTTTAGCCCTACTCAATTATTGACGTCCAAAGTAGTCAACAATGAACAACAATCCACCATCAACCAGCTACCCACTTTTGTTTTCTTCTCTTTCTCCAAATAAGAATTAAAATAAGTGCCACAAATAAACGAGAACAATTTACATAAACGGGTTTACCGTAACTGTGGCATTCCAATTCAATAATGTCATGTTATAGGTAAGTTTTTCTTCGCATGATATAATACTATACGATCAAAACACCATATAAACAGTGAACTCGCTTCTTGCAAGTTGCTCGAACAAAAATTTCCGTCTTCGAAAGGTTGTTCCTTTATGCCATGATCTTTTTCTCACCGTCCACCCAACTTAGAATCCGCCTCCCCGTAAATAAATTGCAGCAGTTTTAGATATCGTTTCGTAAAAGAAAAAAAAATAATAGAGGAATTTATATGTGGTGGATCTGATTCATGCATCGTGAACAAAAAAAAAATCCAGAAGGTGATTTATTCTCGAATGTATTTTGTTTTGTAGAAGATTAAGCAAATACAAGGGCAGTAATTATACTTA